>JARQOC010000002.1:113897028-113968019 GCA_033576535.1 Allobates femoralis
TTTTTTTTTTTTTTTTTTTTAATACTTTTATTGTGATTGGGGTTAAAGGGGGGTGATTTGAACTTTTATATTTTTTTCTTTTTTACAGGTTTTTAAAAACTTTATTTTTTCATTCATTCTTATTTTTACACTGCCTCTTTAAGAGCCACCTTGCTGCACAGTCCGATCGCTTCTGGGAGATACAGATGAGCTGCAGCTCATCTGTATCTCCCAGAATCGCGGACCTATTGTGGTTGGCAGCGCCTGCCAACCACAACAGGAAACTGCTCAGTGACAGCATCCGGGGTCCAGCCAGGACCCCGGGCTGTCACGTGAGCGCCAGAGCTCAAATCAAACACCCTTTACCGGCCCATGACGTCCTCCTACGTCATAGGTCGGGAAGGGGTTAAAGCATTAATCTGTATTATTTAAAAAAAAAAAAAAAGGCAATTCAAGTACAGCTCCCAAAGTAAACGTTCAGGATGTGCAGAGTTGAGTTATTTTAATCATGTTCAGCCGTGTCACGTCACTATTTTGTAGAAGCAGAAGACTCTGCTTCGTATACTGTCCATTGGAAAGAGGGTGGTAATGTGAGGAAAGTTTCTGTATCCGCCCTTGTCTTCACTGTAGGCTGTAAAGCAGTGTTTCCCAAGTCCAGTCCTCAAGACACACAAGCAGACCATGTTTTCAGCATTCTGTTAGTGTTACACTGGTGACGGAAAAAACAAAAGTCTAAAATTGTGAAGTAAAAATTGGAAGACACCAACAGCAGATATATGGTCTATAACCAAATGACAGTAGGATGCAGTAAACCCAAGTAATATAGGTAAAGGCAACACGGGTGCAAAATACCAGCGCTCAAATCACTCTTGGAAGGCGTGATTTCTGGTATTATTTTATACACACAGAATAAGGTTCCCATAGGGCACCAGTCACACTTCTGGTGCAAAGTATGCCCAGTCTATTACTTACGCCCTTACTATTAGCTTTAGGCGGGCTGTTAGGCACCATATTAATGCACCACAACAACACATGCGCCTCACATGGCCCAGCTGGATCCTGCATAAAAAAAGTGCAAAATAAAAACCACAATACAAAACGTGAATAAAATGTGAGGTATTGATAGGTATTTTGGACCAAAACACATTGGCTCATAACCAACGTCAAGGGTCTTCATGCTTACGAGTCCCTAAACACTAAATTCATTAATAATAAACAAAAATAGGAACATAAATTAAAAAAACTCACCAACAGATTCTATACGGGGATTTTTATTTATTTATGTAACAATGTGTTGTCTTTTCCTATATTATTTGGCCTTACTACGTCCTGCTGAGTGCATTTGCTTACACACCATATAGCTGCTGTTAGTGAGTTTTTTAAATTTATGTTCCGATTTTGCTTATTATTAAAAAGTAGGAGAATGATTGATTGTATTGGGCTGTATAACTAGTCCCATAGACTTTTAATATTTGACCACAGCTCCATCCACCTGAGAACACAGGATTCCCCCCTCCCCCAATTTCCATGCTTATTGGGGGCAGCGTCATTCTCAGGAGAGCTAACACATTGCTTCTAGGAAAGCCTATTCGGCATTCTCCAGGTTGTTGATCTGCAGGTGGCTCTATAACCTGTGCTGATTAATGACTTCTCTTTTGCAGTTATCGCTACATGTGGTGGAGACTCGGTCTGTGTAATTGATTGCGAGACTGGGAAAGTTCTGAAAAAGTATAAAGTGCCTGGAGAGGTAGGTGTGTGTGTTTTTTTTTTTTTTGTTGTTTTTTTTAAGGTTTTTTTTTTTTGCACGAGAAATATTTGAAAAACTTTGAATAAAAATTTAATTCAGCGGGAATATTTTGGAGGAATTCTAATGACACCATGCTTGATAATAAGTGGGGGTCAGAGGTATTTTGAGCAATTTCTTGAGATAGAAAACATCTATCATAATCTTGGAAATTCCCAAGAAAAAAAATCAAATCACCACACTTTTTTTTATTTTACCTCTATTGCATTAAAATATTGATTTGTCAGGATACCAGAATCTTATTTAACTATTGCTTCATTTTGGGGACAAATGAAACCATGGTGTATGCTGCTGCCACTAGGAGGCAACACTAGATGAAAAAAAAAGTTAGTGCCTCTGCAGTAGGAAACACTGACCAACTAGAGCCAAGCTGCTCAGTTTTTAGCTTAGTGTCAGTAGGAGGCAGACACGGGTTGCACTCAGCCCTTTTTCTGCCTTAGATTTGTTGCTTCTTTATTAATGATGTCCCTTTTTCTTTTAGCTAGGTCTTGTGATTGGGCAACAAAGTGTAGTTGTTTCACTCTGTCTTCCCACGTAGAAATAAAGAGCACATAGTGGAGTTGTCACTACTGTATCCTCTCTAATCTACAGAGTAGGACACTTAACCCTCTTACGTATGACGTATGTTTGGGGCTGACTGGCGGACAGTCCTTGTCACTATACGCCTGCCTGCTCTCCCTCCAAGCAAGATGGTGCAGAAGGGAAGATTGACTCATAACCTTCCAGCCACCCAACAGCGTTCGGAACATCTGATGACCATTCTCAAGCTGCGAAGAAGGATTCTGGGGCCTTCTCCCTAGGTCCCCGGTAGCAAAAAGGGCTCCTGTTGTTTAAAAAAAAAAAAAGAGAGAGCAGTTCCATCAGGGTATTCGGTGTTCCTTCCTGCTTCTCCCTCCCAGAGCCTTTCTACGCCTTTATTTCGCCTTTGCCACTGCCTATGTGCCCCTGGTTTTGTCCAGTGGCCACGTTTCTAAATTCATTCCGAAGCTTTCGCCGAGCCAAATCCACCAGCCGGACCATGCCATCAGCAACCTGGTCAATCACATATGCAGGCTTACATGTTTCTCTCTGCACCCCATTTTTGGCTTATCAGGCTGTTTGTCTCATACAGCCACATGGGAACTCTGCGTTCTCTTTCTGGTATTGCCTCCTTACCTTTTTTTTTCCTATGCCGTTTTTCTTCATGCTTGGCACTTCTGTGACCCAAGCGGCTCCCACAGACCTTGCAGCCCTCTACCATGGTGTACAGAATCGCTGTATCCTTCTGATTGTCAGCGCACAGACTTCAGAATGGGTTAAGCTCTGTCACATAGGGGCAGGTTGTCTTTCTCCAGCTACTTTTTTTTTTTCTTCTTCTATCTCGGGGCCTTTGTCCGGCTACCCAGTTTCACAGTCTACCCACTTTGCAATTCTTGCAAGGACTACTGCCCACAATAAGAGCATGCTCCATTTTCCCTCCTTGCAAGGATTATGAATTCTAGTTGTTCCAGGGTATACTTGTCTGTTCCTTTATTCTACGCATAGGACATCCCAGGTGAATTCCTATATATCCTTCGCTACTGCTCTGCGCCGCTCCATCACCTTTGGCTTCAGAGCTCTTGCATTAGAGTCTCTTCCCTCACAGACCATTACTCTGTTCAATTTGTGCCTGATCCAACCATGGCAACCAGACTTTTACCACAGCTATGCAACGTTTACCTATTCCAACAACTGCTTGGTCCTCTGTCCATTATTCACAATGAGTCAGACCCACCATCTACCATGATTCACATCGCTGATCGCAGCAGTGGTCCAAGGGCTCTGTCTACTATCCAATAATACTCACCATCTACCACAAACTACATGGCTGACTGCATCAGTGGTCCAAGTGATCTGTCCACTATCCAGTGAGTCCCATACCAATCATCTATCACGACCCATATTGCTAACTGCCACAGCGGTGCAAGTGCCCTGTCCGCTAGACTGAGTCAGACCCATCATCTACCATGAACCAGATGGCTGACCATAGCATGGTCCAAGTGGCATTGAGAGATGTCATTACTTCAACATCCATGTCTGTTAGTCGGTGGTTACCTCTTCTTTCTTTCTTAGAAAGATTGCGTCACAGCATGTCCTTCACAAGCAGAAAACATGGTACAAGAGCCTTTTCAGCGCAAGAACCAGTTTCTGAACTTCATGGACTCGGGTCCTCTCCTGCAAAAATTTGAACACTTTTTTTTTTTTTTAGTATCTTGTCGTATTCTAGTTTTTTCTTCCCGATCAGAACTCTCCTATTCAGTGTTGTCTTCGCCAGACAGCCCATGCCAACATGCAGAATTTATGGCCAAGTTTGTCCCTGCGGTTCAGTGTGTCTAATGTTCACTGAAAGTTGTGCTGAAGGACTCGGTCTATCCAATTTCCTGTCCCAGACATCCTTTCAGTGTTTCATTAACATGTTGTCGGACCTCACCAAGCATTTTGCCCATATGAGTAAGGAGCTCTGTGTTCTCTCCTTACTGCTGCCGACAGTTCTCACCATCATTGTGGCACATGTCAAGATAAGTGGATCCGTATGCAGAGGATCCATTGCTTCTCCTTTTCAGGACAGTCGCCTTACTGAGCAGGGACAAATAAAATCCACCCTAGAAGCCAAAAGTTAACAATACTTGATATACTTGATTCCATATGCAGGAACAATTGTCCTCATAGCGATCAAAATCTTTATCAATTTCGCCTCTTTTTAATTTTCCCCCCATGCGCCAGAAGAAACCTCCGTTTTCACAGGTTTTGGGCCTGGGCAAAAAGGTTCTGCAAATTACAGTGGAAAGTATCCAACCTGGGAATCTCGCCTCTGCTCTACCATTTTTCCAGTACTTTTTTCTTTATATCCCTGGAGACTGCTTTGGGGCATTTCATGGTTTCCCGTGTTCCCCAATGAAGTGAAGATTTCGGTTGCTTGATGTAAAATCTTTTTCTTTGAGCCTTCGTTGGGTGACAGAGGATCTGCCCTTCTTGTATGTTTCTGTTCGGGCAGTCTGTATTTTATTTTATCTTATGTTGCTTCTCTTACTGCTTTAACACTTAAGGTACCATTACACACAGAGATATATTGCTTGCAACTCACTGGTTGCAGTGAAATCATGGACACATTGTTCCATTTTGTACATGGCAACAGAATGGAACAATGTGTCCATGATTTCACTGCAACCAGTGAGTTGCAAGCAATAGATCTTCTCTTTGTGTAACGGTACCTTTACTGATCAGATTGGCTCAGGTTGGTGGGTGTATACTACTGAAGAGGAGCTAACATTCTTTCATTGCCTATTGTCAGCCCCCTAGTGGCAGCAGCATACCCCCATGGTTTCAAGGTTCCCTCACTGAAGGCTTCAAGAAATTTTATGGTGAATATCCAAAATCTTTTTATTTTTTTAATGTAGGAGTTCTTCACTCTGGCATGGACAACTCTAACAATGATCTGCAAAGAAGGACAGAAAAGAAAAATTAACGTTCTAGCAGCTGGTGGAAGATTCGGTGTTGTGAAACTAATGGAGCCTAAAATTGGATTATGCTATGGGGAGATAAAAGCCCATAAAAAGGCCATCTCCATAATGTGTTTCAGCCCAACACAGGACACCTTCCTATTCAGTAAGTATGCAAGCAATTATGGTTGGGGAGGAATGGCGTTTAAAACCTTAAAGTGCCGGCAATGTTTTTTTCTTTTTCCTTTTTGTATTTTTGTGTTCTCCTCCCCTTATAATAAGAGACACGGCTTTTTATATGTTTCCATCAATCTAACAGTAAGCGTTTGTTTTTGTGTGGAATATGTTGTACTTTTGAATAACATCATCCATGTTATCATGATATAATGGTAAGGGGGAGGGGGAATTCCAAGTGTAGCAAAATTGAGATAAAAAGTTAAATGCTGCAATATATTTATATTTGCAGCATTCATTTTGCCATAACACTGGTTTGCTTTTCGTGCCCTGAGCCAATATTTTTATTGATGTTATTGTGGGGTATACATGATATTTTGATCTCCTATTATTACATTTTATCTGTTGTAGTAGCCGAACAAAAAACGCTACTCTTGTGTTTTTGTTTTTCTACCCGTTACCCCATTTACCGGTCGGATCACTTTTTATTATATTTTGATAGATCACGCTTTTACCAATGCAGCGATACCATATATGGGTTTTTGGTTTTTTTATTAATTAATTAAAATTTGGGAAAAAGGCATGATTTTATTTTGTTATTTTTTATTATTTATTTTTTCATATTTTTTAAAACTTTTAAAATAAACTTGTTATTATATTTAATAGTTCCATTAGGGGGAGATGAACCTGCAAAGGTCTGATCACTTGTTCTACACACAGCAATGCCGCAGCATTGTTGTATATACAAGAAATCACAGTCTCCTATGAATACTAGCCATAGGCGTTTTTTTCCAGGAGCACTGTCATGACAGACACAAGGGTCTACAGCAGATCCCTGACTGTCATCACAACACATCAGTGGCCACAATTAGGGGTCACACAGCGCAGCCTTCCCCTCCCTTCCCGCCAGCTTGTGTGAAATGCTGCTGTCAGAGATTGACTGTGGCATTTAACAGGTTAATGGTCACGGTGTCAAAGCACCACTCCGCCTGTTAAATAGAATGAGGGCTAATTAATTCAGCCTTTATGTGCAAAAAAAGATGAGGGCCTGGTGTGTGACACTGCATCAAAGGCAGGGAGACAACTTATGATCTGGATAGCACGTCATAAATTAAGGGACATTCTTTATTTTTTATTTTTCAGAAAAATATTTCTTGGCTCTAACACTGAGCTTTCCTCAAGTGCTGTGTGTGTTTTTAATTGTTTTAGATAGATACTGATTTTCACAGCTTTTGGTATGTTTTTAAACGCCCTAGGCTCCTAAATCAATTTTTTAATGTAAGTACACCACCATCTTTTTGGTTGGCATGGCTGCTCGTACATCCTTGTGCCCAACACATGCTTCTAATGCGCAGGCAGAAAAAACAAGAAATTCGTTGCTGCCAGTCACATAGTGAAGCTTTATTAGAGAAGTAGTCCATCACTGTCACATTGGTCTTTGCTCTAATCGGACTGATTTCACAACAGTCGGAGCAGAGAGCAGATACCAGTGATGGCCCTGGATAACACTGATTACAGGACTTAATTCTGATACAGTACATCTGATGATAGTGATGGACAGTGAAGTGGTAAGGAAAGCTCTTATGAAGTAAAGCATGTCCCAGGCAGCAATGCGTACATTACCATTCACTAAGCTACAAGATCTTTTCTGATCATCATAATGGGAGACCCAGACAATGGGGTTTAGGCAATCTGCCCTCCGGAGGCCACACTAAGTACTACAAGTTTTTTGTAGTCTCCGCCCCTCCGCCTATAAACCCCCACTGCAGGAGCAGATCCTCAGTTTTACTTCAGTGTGCTCGGAGATCACACCTATGACTTGCAGTCACAGGAGATTTATTTGTGAAGATGTTGTGATGCAATGAAGACAAGTGGATCCCTGCCGTGGGGATCCCCGGCATACTCCCTGTCCACCTTTGGGTGCATACAGGTAGAGGTACCTTTGGTCCATAGCCCTCGGGCCTGGACGAGGACTTTATTGTCTGGCCTGGTACTATGCCGTGCTCCCCCACTACTCACTTCTGAAGCGCTCTGGTGGGGTGGGAGCCCTGGAGCCTTGCACAGCTCCGTTCCGGTCTGCGGCCTCTCCATGGAAGCGTATCCTGCGGACCGGAACCTGAACCCCCCGTCCCCTGCCCGTTGGACCGGTGCTGGACGTGGACCCACTGGGTGAAGGTACTCTGTATCTCCTTTATGTGGGCCTGGGGGGACATGGTGAATGTATTTATTGTTTGGCCATGTATGGAGAACCTCGGTTCCCTAGGGACATGCGGTTCTGGGAGGAGACCCCTTCCTGAAGGGATCCTCTTATTGTCAGCCGCGTTACACAGTGTAGCCGCCATTACTGATGTTCTGGCGCCTTTTTTCTCCCTGTGTGCGGCTCCTGAGCGCGTCCCCCTCTGGGCGGTGACGTCACGCTCCTTGCGGCCTATGTGTACTCGGTCTCCTCGGGCTTCTGCTTAGCCGCGCCCACTCATTAGTGGCGCGTCGGCCATTTTCTCCTCATTCCTGTGAGGATTGGTGGCGTGCACATCGCGCTCCGGGGAGAAGCTGCAGTTTGCCCGAGGAGGTCGCACACGTCCCGCTTTGATTCACCGCTTCCCTGATCGGTATTCCGCGGGGTGCCCGGTGTTAACCCTTACTGCCCGGGGCGGCGCCAGTATGTCTACGGCTGGACAGGGGACTCCCGCCACAAGGTCCAAGGCATGCAAACAGTGCATGGGACAGGTAGATGGGGATAGTGCCTGTGCAGCTTGCGGTCTCACTGGGCCTGGTCCCAGTGTTTCTGCCTCTGCAGCTGCAGCACCACTGCTCTCCCCTGAGGTTCAGGGGGAAGCTGGGCCATGGGATGTTCAGAGGTCGTTTAATGATACTGTAGTGTCCCGAATGTCTTCCATGTCGCAATCCTTAGAGGCTATACTAAGGAGGCTGTCTGATTCAGCCCCCCAGGCAGGGGCACTTGGGTCTGAACCCCGACTGAGTGAGGGTTCTCGCAAGAGACCTCGCTGGGAGGATGACCCTGAGGATGGTGAACATCGTTCCTCTGATGAGGAACATCCATCTAATAGTGATGATGAGGGTGGAGACCCTGACCCTGAGCCCCGGCACCACACGGCTCCGTCAGAGGGTCCGGGGGACGGTGTGGAGGACTTGATTTCCTCCATTAACGAAACCCTGGGGCTCGTCCCCCCGGCTGCGGTGGTGGAGAGACCGCGGAAGGAATCTTTCCAGTGGCTGCCGCCATTAGGTCAGTCGCGTGGTCTGTTCACTGACCATTCCAATTTTTGGAGAGTGGTCAGGACGCCAAGGGAGCATCCTGAAAGGCGTTTTGTTAGGAAGACTAAGGATTCACGTTATCCTTTTCCTAAGGAGGTTCTGGAGGAATGGTCGCGCTCACCTCGGGTGGACGCTTCCATGACTAGAGTTGCGGCTCATTCTCTTTTTTCAGCAGAGGATAGTTCCTCTCTGAAGGATCCTATCGACAAGCAATGCGAGTCATATGCTAAGTCTATATATGAGGCTGTGGGGTCTTCTTTTGCCCCAAACTTTTCTATGGTTTGGACGTTACAGGCCATTACTGCGTGTCTGGAGGGGATCACCGATATCCCGGGGTCTGACCCGGAGGTGACGGCTCTTGCCAATAAGGCTAAGGCCTACGCTGACTACGCCAGATCAGCTGCCTTTGAAACAGCTAATCGGACGGCCGTGGCTTCTGCGAATGCGGTGGTCTTACGCAGATTGCTGTGGATGCGCCTCTGGGACTCGGATAAGGTGTCCAAGAGGATTTTACAAGTCATGCCTTTTTCGGGCGACAGACTTTTTGGGGACGAGCTGGATAAGAGGATTAAGGAGTTTGCTGAGAAGAAGATCCCTCAGAATAAACCCAAGCCACAGAGGTCTCACAAATGGAATCCCAGGCAGCGGTCCTTTCGTCCCGGCTCGCAACCTTCTAACTCGTCCACGCGATCGGACAAAGGAGGTAAACCCTCTGGTCCCTGGCATAATAAGACTCGCCAGAAAAAGCCGGCGGCCGCCGCGGCAGCGGCTGCCCCCAAGGTGTCCTCTACATGACTCGCTCCCAACTCCTGCCACCCCACCGGTCGGAGGCCGCCTGGCCCGGTTTCAGGACGTATGGCATCTCCATGTTCAAGACCGGTGGGTGAGAGACATTATCTCTCGGGGCTACAGGATCGAGCTGAAGTCATTTCCTCCAAACCGTTTCTTTCTTTCCTCCCCGTCACCGGAGAAGGCGCAGGCTTTTCACCAAGTCCTGATTGGTCTTCAGAGGGACGGAGTTGTGATCCCAGTGCCATCTGGGGAACGTTTCAGAGGGTTCTACTCCAACCTCTTCATAGTTCCAAAGAAGGACGGTTCGTTTCGCCCAGTGCTGGATCTGAAATTGTTCAACCAACATGTGCAAGTGCGGAAGTTTCGCATGGAGTCTCTGCGCTCGGTGATTGCTGCCATGTCTCAGGGAGACTTCCTGGCGTCCGTGGACATCAAGGATGCCTACCTGCACGTACCCATTGCGCCAGCACACCAACGCTGGCTCAGGTTTGCGGTGGGGGAAGAACACTTCCAATTTGTAGCATTACCGTTCGGTCTGGCCTCGGCCCCGCGGGTCTTCACGAAGGTGATGACGGCAATGGTGGCAACCCTACATGCTCAGGGTCATGCCGTGATACCTTACCTGGACGATCTGCTGATCAAGGCCCAGTCGCAGGAGTTGTGTCAGGGGAGCCTGGATGCGACCCTCAAGGCTCTGGAACAGTTTGGCTGGATTCTGAATCGCCCGAAATCCGCACTGGTGCCAACCCAGTCGTTGACTTATCTGGGCATGGATTTTCACACAGCCCCGGCGCTGGTGTTACTACCCAGCAAGAAACAGGCCTCCATCCAGTCGGCAGTTCGCACCCTTCTTCATTCGCCACAATCCTCTCTGAGGGGCTTAATGAAGCTGCTGGGGTGCATGGTGGCGGCAATGGAAGCAGTGCCTTTTGCGCAGTTTCATCTCCGCCCTTTGCAGATGGAAATTCTCCACAAGTGGAACAAGAGGTCGTCATCTCTGGACAGAGTGGTGTCTCTCTCTCCTCGGACCAAGGAATCCCTTCATTGGTGGCTGCAACCCCATCACTTGGCGCGGGGTCGGTCCTTCCTTCAGCCTTCGTGGTTGATAGTGACCACGGATGCCAGCCTCACAGGCTGGGGCGCGGTGTTCCTGCACCACAGGGCCCAGGGTCTCTGGACGGTGTCAGAGTCCGCTCTGCAAATCAATGTCCTGGAAATCAGAGCGATTTACCTGGCTCTTCTGGCTTTCCACCGTTTTCTGGCAGGGAAACCCATACGAATTCAGACGGACAACGCGACAGCCGTCGCCTACGTAAACCATCAGGGCGGGACTCGAAGCGCCCAGGCCCTCGCCGAAGTCCACCGCATCCTGTTATGGGTGGAGGACAACAATTCCATGATCTCGGCCGTCCACATCCCAGGAGTGGACAATTGGGAAGCCGACTACCTGAGCCGGCAAGGCATGGACGCCGGAGAGTGGTCTCTACACCCGGACGTCTTCCAGTCCATCTGTCGACGGTGGGGAACTCCAGATGTGGATCTGATGGCGTCTCGCCTCAATCATCAAGTTCCGCAGTTCATGGCGCGTTCATGGGATCCTCAGGCTCTGGGAGCGGATGCTCTGGTCCAGGATTGGTCCAGGTTCCATCTTCCGTATGTTTTCCCGCCGTTGGCGTTGATTCCCAGAGTCCTGCGCAAGATCAGGACGGAATGTCGCAGAGCCATTCTAGTGGCTCCGGATTGGCCCAGGAGGTCGTGGTATCCGGACCTGTGGCGGCTCGCAGACGGGGAACCGTGGAGGCTGCCAGACAGACAAGATCTTCTGTCTCAGGGGCCGTTCTTCCATCTCAATTCCGCGGCCCTCAAGTTGACTGTGTGGCCCTTGAGTCCTGGCTCTTGACTTCCAGAGGTTTTTCTCCCTCGGTTGTCTCCACTTTAACCAGGGCCAGACGGCCTACCTCGTTAAAAATCTACCACAGAACTTGGAAAGTTTACTTTTCCTGGTGTGCTTCTGTTGGCCGGAAGGCGTGGCCTTTCCGTCTCCCAACGTTGCTTTCATTCCTTCAGTCAGGAATGGACATGGGATTGTCCCTCAGTTCTCTGAAGGGACAAGTGTCGGCACTGTCGGTGCTGTTCGACAAGCGTTTGGCTAAGATACCAACGGTCCGTAGGTTTCTGCAGGGAGTTAGCCGGGTGATTCCACCGTACAAGCGTCCTCTTGATCCTTGGGACCTCAATGTGGTCCTGGCGGCCTTGCAGAAGCCTCCTTTTGAGCCTTTGCGGGATGTTTCTCTGGTCCATCTTTCCCAGAAAGTGGCGTTTTTGGTGGCCATTACATCGCTCAGGAGGATCTCGGAACTGGCAGCTCTCTCGTGCAAGTCTCCATTCCTGGTGGTTCATCAGGATAAGGTGGTGTTGCGCACGAGGCCAGAATTTTTGCCTAAGGTGGTGTCACCTTTTCATATTAATCAGGAGATTGTTCTCCCTTCTTTTTGCCCTAACCCGACTCACAGGAGTGAGAAGGAGTTACACACTCTGGACCTGGTGAGGGCTATCAGGGTTTGTGTGTCTCGTACTGCGTCGGTACGCACCTCGGACTCTCTGTTTGTCCTTACGGCTGGTCGCCGTAGGGGTTCCCCGGCCTCAAAATCTACTTTGGCGCGGTGGATCAAAGCTCCTATTCTGGAAGCTTACCGTTCTTCTGGTATGCCTCTCCCGGTGGGATTGAAGGCTCACTCTACCAGAGCCGTTGGTGCCTCTTGGGCTCTGCGGCACAGGGCTTCGGCTCAACAAGTTTGCCAGGCAGCCACTTGGTCTAGCCTCCATACGTTTACCAAACATTACATGGTACATGCCCATGCCTCTGCGGATGCGAGTTTGGGCAGGCGGGTCCTACAGGCGGCGGTGGCTCACCTTTGAGGTGCCCCGCACATCAACCGTCTCAAAGGAACTCTTTTCCCGCCCTGGGGTGTTGCTTTAGGACAGGGGTGGGGAACCTTTTCTCTGCAAAGGGCCATTTGGAAATTTAGAATATCATTCGCGGGCCGTATAAATTTATTAACTTAAAAAACATTGCTAAACTTACATATAAGTGCAACAAAGATTAAAGTAATAAAATAGTCTTTATTTTAACAATACAACAACACAAAGAATAACAAATGAGGTGACCCCATGTGATTAAAGGTGTACAAATACTACTCCACTAATGTAAAAATTATACGTAAATACCCCAAAGTTAATCACATCAAGTTTTTTCTTCAAAAACACGCAATGTGTAGGTAAGGACAGGTATATAAATACACTATCAATGATTCTGAGGGCAAAACGATGAAGATAATATTAGGATGGCAGGTATGTGGATACATTTAACATACAAAATACTAATGTAAAAAACAAAAACCTATATCTTATATGACCCAAAGGACCAAGAAAAAAAAAGGAGGTACCGTATATACTCGTGTATAAGCCGACCCGTGTATAAGCAGACCCCCCTACTTTTGCCCCAAAAATCTGGAAAAACCTATTGACTCGTGTATAAGCCGAGGGTGGACCTCAGCACAGGTATACAGCCCCCAGCAGTGTGGTATACAGGCCCCCCCCCAGTGGTATACAGGCCTCCCCAGTGGTAGTATACAGCAGCCCCAGTGGTAGTATATAGCATCCCCAGCAGCCCCAGTGGTAGTATACAGCAGCCCCAGTGGTAGTATATAGGAGCCCCAGCAGCCCCAGTGGTAGTATACAGCAGCCCCAGTGGTAGTATATAGGAGCCCCAGCAGCCCCAGTGGTAGTATACAGGAGCCCCAGTAGTATACAGGCAGCCCCAGTAGTATATACAGCCCCAGTGGTAGTATACAGGCAGCCCCAGTAGTATATACAGCCCCAGTGGTGTATACAGCCCCAGTGGTAGTATATTGCAGCCCCAGTGGTGTATACAGCCCCAGTGGTAGTATATTGCAGCCCCAGTGGTGTATACAGCCCCAGTGGTAGTATATTGCAGCCCCAGTGGTGTATACAGCCCCAGTGGTAGTATATTGCAGCCCCAGTGGTGTATACAGCCCCAGTGGTAGTATATTGCAGCCCCAGTGGTGTATACAGCCCCAGTGGTAGTATATTGCAGCCCCAGTGGTGTATACAGCCCCAGTGGTAGTATATTGCAGCCCCAGCGGTAGTATACAGCAGCCCCCGTAATCCAGGGCCCCCCCAGCCTGACTCCGGTCACCTGTAAAGGAAAATATACTTATCACTGTCCCGCTGCCGTCCGTGCCCGCATCTGCCGACATCCGCGATCCTCCATCTTCATGCGTCTTCTTCCTGTTTCCTGTGTTCGGCGCCGGCAATGACGTCATTGCTGCGACGAACACAGGAAACAGGAAGAAGACGCATGAAGATGGAGGATCGCGGATGTCGGCAGATGCGGGCGCGGACGGCAGCGGGACAGTGATAAGTATATTTTCCTTTACAGGTGACCGGAGTCAGGCTGGGGTGGCCCTGGATTACGGGGGCTGCTGGGGCTGCTCGGGGCTGCCGGTCCTGCCGTATGACTCGCGTATAAGCCGAGGGGGGTACTTTCCAGCCCAATTTTTGGGCTGAAAAACTCGGCTTATACGCGAGTATATACGGTAATCATCATTGTTCACATAATGTTTATAAAACTCAAGCAATGGGATGTTGTTGTACCTAGCTTTCAACTCATCATTGTTTTGCAGCTGAATGATTTCATGTTGTAGGTTGGCAGGGACATCAGCTGGTTCTACATTAAATGGTGTAGCAAAGATGTTTAATTCCATTTGTTTACTTTTGACATCCTTGAATCTATCATCAAATGAAGGTAGATAAAAATCAATGTGGACATATATGATTTTAACATGGCTTCACATGATTTTTATCTCCCTCCCTTGGCTATGTTTCTGGATGCAGCTCCTTCTTATACTGCTGACAGTTTTCATCCCTGCACAGCCGACGATCACAGAGCAGACACTTTATTTATTTACTTATCTAACACCTTTAGATTTACTCACAGACTTCCCGAGGTGGAGGAATTGTTTATTTAAGATATGCAGGAGGTGATTGTAATCCTCCCGGGAGCTGAGCTGGACAGTGCAGAGGCTCCTGCTTCACAGAACGCCTCACGCTGACTATGTTTCAGGTCAGAGACAATTCCGGCACGCACCGCTGCTGATTTAAAGGGACCGCGCTACAAATAAAAGCAAAGTGGCCACGGGCCGGATCAGGTAACATGGCGGGCCGGACCCGGCCCGGGGGCCGGACGTTCCCCACCCCTGCTTTAGGACATCCCCATTGTCTGGGTCTCCCATTATGATGATCAGAAAAAAGAGAATTTTGTTTACTTACCGTAAATTCTTTTTTCTTGAATCATTAATGGGAGACCCAGCACCCACCCAGTTGTCCCGTTGGACGTTTTGTTGTGTTTTTGGACCTTGTTGGCTCAGGCTTCTTTGGCTAGCATTGTTCGCAGCCATGCCTAGAGTTGTGGTGTGGGTTGCCTCCTCGCAGCTTGTGAACTAAACTGAGGATCTGCTCCTGCAGTGGGGGTTTATAGGCGGAGGGGCGGAGACTACAAAAAACTTGTAGTACTTAGTGTGGCCTCCGGAGGGCAGACTGCCTAAACCCCATTGTCTGGGTCTCCCATTAATGATTCAAGAAAAAAGAATTTACGGTAAGTAAACAAAATTCTCTTTTTTGGTAATTTGCAGGTTCTAAATTGGCTTAATGCAGAGAGACTGACAGTGTACCCACCGCTGCTGGGGACATCACTTTAGTCAGGAGAAGAGATATTCTGGCCACTTCACTGCCAATCACTATCCTTAATATTGCTTCACCAGAGGTTTCCCTGCACCTTTACTGCACTCCTCTGTCTGAGACTGTTGCATTGCTCTCCAAACTGATCTGTGAGAACAGTATGACAGGTTTGGGCACTAAGGTGCAGAAGAAACTCTTCTATTAGGTAAAAGTGTATCTCCTACAGTAGTGCGTACGTCATGTCTCCCACCACAGCCCTGAACATGATCTCTCTGCTGGGATCCTCTATGTTGTGACGTCGTGCCACTATGCATACTTTCAACTGGCAGTGACTTTCAGCATATAGCTGGATTTGCATGCCAAGAGCGTGCCCTTCGCATGATGGGTAAATTCCTTTAGCTAGTGGTATTTCTTTTTTATATTTTTACGAGTAAAATGTTAAAATAATAAAAAGGATAATTTTTTGATAGTTTTTTATTTTTAGTGTTGTACTGATCAGCCGTCCAGCAACCTGCTCATGAGGGCACAACTCCCTCCTCCTGTCTAGCCACATACCTTCTATAATCTTCCCTCTCCTTATGCTCATCGGTGCGGTGCTGTACATCGGTTATCGCTCATCTGTCTCTGTGCCTCCTTTTTCACCGCAATCACTAGTCCTGCCTTGCAGTGGTGTAACTTGAAGCTCATGGGCCCCAATGCGAAAGTTGCAACGGGGCCCCCAATTATTGCAAATCTTTAACAGCAATAGTCTTTTTCTATAGGCCAAAGGGACTTTTGGGGTCCTCTATGGTCGGGGGCCTGGGTGCGATCACAACCCCTGCACCTGTTGTAGATATGCCCCTGCTGCCTTGATTGACATGGCTAATGTCTCTTACGTCATCCATAGTCTGTTTTGCCTACGCAGCTCCTGTTCTCCACTTACTGTGTAAAGGCGAGAGTTGAACAGACTGTGTAGAAGACATCAATCAAGGCAAGAGGGCCAGCGATTGCAGGGTATAGAGGAGGTGCCAAGTACAGATGACCAGCGACAGCCATCGGAAGATTATGAAAGGTATCCTCTTAGACATGCGGGGGAAACCAGACCTACTCCAGTTATGTTCATGCAATATTTCTTGTCTCTCATTAGCTGGATCTTATGACAAGAGAATTATCTTATGGGACATAGGTGTTCCTGATCATGAATACAACTTTAGAGCCAGGTATGGAATATATATGTTAAGTACTATAAATACTGTAAGCAAAGCCATCTACTTTTGTTTGATGTCTCATTTGATCACCCTGTATTTGGTTTTCAGCCAGTTGCTCACCCTAGATACTACATCTACTCCCCTGCGTCTGTGTCCAGTCCCTGCAAACCCGGATCAGCACTTGATGGCCGCTTGTGAAGAAGGTTGCTTTGTTTGGGACATAACACTAAAAAAGCTACAAGGAAAACGGTAATATTTCTTTTTTTTATTTTTTCTGTTAATTTTTCAGCAATTATCGCCTAGGTTTATAAATGGATATATCAGTTAGGTTGATGTTCTCATGGTTAGACTCTGTTTACATCAGTAACTTATTTGCTCCATGATGGACAACAGTGGTCCCCAATGGACCCTATTCTAAGCTTATGGGGTCTATCAGGTATCAGGAAAAAAGAAGTCATGTGCTATCTGCACCAGAGTGGATCACACAGCTTTGTCCTTGCATGGTGAAGAATTTTTACTGCTTTGGAATCTGAGAACAGAGCCAGGGAATACAAGGATTATAAAGAATAAAATGTTAAATCCTAATTCTGTGGGGCGATAGAGTGTTTTGCAGTGTGTTCTTGTCTGTCTGGGTCTTCTGTCTAAAGTCTGCTTATGGGGTGCAAAATAAGAAAGTTTGGATTTGCAGTGTGATTAACCACTTGATTAAATAGATTCTTGTGAATGTTATTACAGAATTATTTATTTTTTCATTATATTAATAGTTAAACTCTGTCACCATTTTATTTTACACCAGCTCTTATGAAGTAGAGTTTGATTTTCCTTATAACAATAAGGAATCCAAAGATTCAGATTTCCACATTGTGGATGGCCTGGCATTTTTGAGTGATGATCTTGTAGGTAAGTTTTACCGCGTTAAAACTGGAGTGATGAATGTGTGTATGAAAAGATAGGTTATAGGGGGATGTTAATTAGTCATTTTAAAAAGGAGAGCAGCATTTAAAGAGATCACTACTAATGTGACCTCCTTTTTTATTTCCTAACTATTCCTAACGAACACTTTCCCAATATATGTCTGTTAACCACCCTGTTCCTGTAAGGTTATTTCTAAGATGCTCATAAATACCTTTTTATTGTTGTTGTAGCTGTGATCTTCCTGTTTGCAGACTGGATGAAGACCAACTGAGCGGGTCACTGATGGGGCCAAGAGGCACCAGTACCTCCCACTAGCTCCTCCCTCTTCCTCTAGCTCCTCCCTCTACCATCTACATAGTCTTTCAGCAGTATCATCTGCCATCTCCTATCTCAGAAATGGGAAAGTCTTCACCGAAAACAGATTTGACCTCAGAATTTAGATTTTTGATAATGATCAATTCTGCCAGAATAAAGAAGCAAATTTCTCTGATAAGAAATATTACAAAGTTGCTTATTTTCACGTGTACTATTGATTTATGAAATAAAAAGTAAAATGATGGTTACTCTTTACATAAGCAGGTAGTGTATAGTAGTAATAAATTAACATATTTTTAATATTTATTTTTTCAGTTTCTAAAAGTGCAATGCAAGGATCCATATACATCTGGAGCTGGAAGAAATCTTTTCAGAGGCCAAAGTCTAAAAGCAGTAGGAAAGCCAAAGCTCATATATTGGCAGAGCTGAAATGGTCAGACACAGAGCTGCCTTATCTCGCCCCAACAACCTCTATAGGTAAGGAGCACACTCGGCACAGACTAAGAACATGTTCGGATGTCCAGTTTTTCTTGTATGCACTATATGTTAAAAAAAATTCCATTTTTTTTAGTCTTTTCATTTGATCATTGCTTCGTGTCCATTTTTACTCTCGGCATACTGTTGACACACGGATTATATCCAAGTGCTGTCCATGTTTTTGTTGTTGTTTTTTTTAGTGATATGGGGGTGGTGCATGGGGGAGAGGAAGGGTGATAATTAGTCTGCATTTAAAAAGAAAGATTTTTTTTGCAAGCCCATAGAATATAACAGCTATGTAAATAAAGAGAAAATGAGATGTGTTAAAGAGGTATAATTAATAATTCACCTCCTACAGTGGAACAATTACATTGTTGTGTTAACTAGAACTACCAACAATTAATTCACGAGACCTGAGCAACTGATTGGGGAATTCCCATATCTAAAAATAATGGCATGTCATTAATCACTTTGTGATTGTTGGAGGTCCAGCCTCAGGGACCCTCGACCATCCTGTGAATGAAGGGACTGCAGTGCTGCTGTTTTATCTCTGTGCACCTCTGTCATGCAAAGTGGTGCCCGTGGCCAGCTGTAGCTGCCTACTTAGTGAGATGGCTGGAGTGTCCCTGAACAGGGGAAATGTAGAAGGGCATGACATACCGTACTACATTTAGTGTTATAATCAGTTTATTCTCAGGATTGTAGGATCCTCTTGGATCAGAAGTAATTTCCCATCTTAAAAGTAATTATACAGGCGCATCTCAATGAATTAGAATATCATCAAAAAGTTAATTATTTCAGTAATTCAGTACAAAAAGTGAAACACATATATTATATAGAGTAATTACAAACGGAGTGATCTATTTTCAAGTGTTTATTTCTTTTAATGTTGATGATTATGACTTACAGCCAATGAAAACCCAAAGGTCATTGTCTCAGAAAATTAAAGTAGGGAGAACGAAAGGTCGGAGAGATAAAAAAAATTACCTAAATAGGTATCCGAGTCTTCACCTTGTGTGGTTGCGAGAGTCACAACTACTATAAAGGCAGATCACGGCTGCTGCAGTCCCCAGCGTGCTGCATATTGAGTAGGGAGGATGAAGGGTTAAAAACTATGCTGCCGTATTCCACGAGACATCAAAGGGTGAATATAATATTGATTAGTCAACGCATTTCAGAGCTCTCTGGCCCCTTCCTCAGGACAAATCAATATCATATTGCCATGTTTCAGGGAAATAGATCACTGTTTGTAATGACTCTATATAATTTATGCGTTCACTTTTTTTTATTGAATTACTGAACAAAATTAACTTTTCTGGTCATCATAATGGGAGACCCAGACAATGGGGTTTAGGGCACTGCCCTCCGGAGGTCACACTAGGTACTACAAGTTTGTAGACACCGCCTCCTCCGCTTATAAACCCCTACCGCAGGGAACATCCTCAGTTTTAAACTTAGTGTGCTCGGACGACCTATTGGTCAGGGCGCCATCGGAAGACCTTTGTCGGGTGAGCCTGGAAGTGACCATGAGGTCTCTGGAACAGTTTGGGTGGCTTCTCAATACTCAGAAGTCGACCCTAGTTCCGACCCAGTCATTGACATATCTGGGCATGGACTTCCACACGGACTCAGCCCTGGTGTCTCTACCTCAGGCCAAGCAGCTGGCGATCCACTCAGGAGTACAGAACGTTCTCCTGTCACCTCACTCATCCCTTCGGGAATTGATGAGACTGGTGGGACGCATGGTAGCGGCAATAGAGGCGGTGCCCTTTGCACAGTTTCGTCTCCGTCCTCTCCAGCTGGAGATTCTTCGCCGATGGGACAAGAGAGCGATCTCTCTGAATCGGTTGGTGGCACTGTCACGACCGACCAGGGACTCCCTGCAGTGGTGGCTCCAGCCACGTCACTTGTCACGGGGAAGATCCTTCCTCAAACCTTCTTGGTTAGTGGTGACCACCGACGCCAGTCTGACGGGCTGGGGCGCGGTGTTCTTACACCACAGGGCTCAAGGCCTCTGGACTCAGGCGGAGTCGACGTTGCAGATCAACGTCCTGGAAATCAAGGCGGTCTATCTGGCGCTCCTGGCGTTTCAGAAATTCCTGGCAGGACGACCCATTCGGGTACAGTCCGACAATGCGACGGCCGTCGCCTACATAAATCATCAGGGAGGGACCAGAAGCGCTCAGGCCCTCGCCGAAGTCCACCGCATCCTGTCGTGGGTGGAGGAAAACGACTGCCTGATCTCCGCAGTTCACATCCCAGGGGTCGAGAACTGGGAGGCCGACTACCTGAGTCGGCAGGGGATGGACGCCGGAGAGTGGTCCCTGCATCCAGACGTCTTCCGGGACATCTGCAGCAGATGGGGCACTCCGGACGTGGATCTGATGGCCTCAAGGCTGAATCATCAGGTGCCCCAGTACTTGGCGAGATCGTGGGATCCTCAGTCTCTGGGGACGGATGCTCTGATACTGAGTTGGTCCAGCTTCCAGCTGCCGTATGTGTTCCCTCCTCTGGCTCTGATTCCCAGGGTCCTGTGGAAGATCAGGTCGGAGTGCAGGGTAGCCATTCTAGTGGCTCCGGATTGGCCCAGGAGGTCCTGGTACCCAGACCTGTGGCAACTATCAGGAGGACACAGGTGGGCTCTTCCAGACCGCGCAGATTTACTCGCACAAGGCCCATTCTTCCACCTCAATTCCAGGGCCCTCAGATTGACTGCATGGCTCTTGAGGCCTGGCTACTGACATCTAGGGGTTTCTCCCCTACAGTGGTGGCCACTATGAATCGGGCTAGGAAGCCCGTTTCCAGGAAGATGTACCACAGGACGTGGAAGATCTTTTTTACCTGGTGTGCCTCTGGTGGACGGTCTCCTTGGCCCTTGTCCATCCCGACGTTGTTGGCTTTCTTACAGTCGGGTTTGGAGTTGGGATTATCCCTTGGCTCTTTGAAATGTCAAGTATCAGCACTTTCGGTGCTGTTTGACAGGCGATTGGCGCTCCTCCCGAAGGTACGTCAATTTCTGCAGGGGGTGTCGCGGATGGTTCCGCCCTACAAGAGACCTCTGGACCCTTGGGACCTTAACATGGTCCTGGCGGCATTACAGAAACCGCCGTTTGAGCCGCTGAGAGATGTTTCTCTATCTCGTCTGTCCCAGAAAGTGGCCTTTCTGGTGGCGATTACGTCTCTGAGGAGGGTCTCAGAATTGGCTGCACTATCGTGCAAGTCACCCTTTCTGGTGGTTCACCAAGACAAGGTGGTGTTGCGCCCACGGCCAGAATTCTTGCCGAAGGTGATTTCAACTTTTCACCTGAACCAGGAGATTGTTCTCCCATCATTTTGCCCCGCTCCCGTTCATCAGGTGGAGCGCGACCTCCATACTCTGGATCTCGTGAGAGCTGTACGCATTTATGTGTCCAGGACCGCCTCCTTCAGGAGTTCGGATTCCTTATTTGTTCTTACGACAGGTCGCTGTAAGGGGTCCGCGGCTTCGAAGTCAACCTTGGCCAGATGGATTAAGGCTTCCATTCAAGAGGCTTACCGGTCCTCTGGTTTGCCTCTCCCGGTGGGATTGAAGGCTCACTCTACCAGAGCTGTAGGTGCCTCTTGGGCCTTGCGACATCGAGCGTCTGCTCTACAGGTGTGTCAGGCGGCCACTTGGTCCAGCCTGCACACTTTCTCTAAGCACTATATGGTGCATGCCCATGCCTCTGCGGATGCAAGTCTGGGCAGGCGGGTTCTCCAGGCGGCGGTTGCCCACCTTTAAAGGGAACCATGTGTTATCCGTCTTGTTGAGGAACTCTTCCCGCCCTGGGGTATTGCTTTAGGACATCCCCATTGTCTGGGTCTCCCATTATGATGACCAGAAAAAAGAGAATTTTGTTTACGTACCGTAAATTCTTTTTTCTTTAATCATCAATGGGAGACCCAGCACCCACCCAGTTGTTCCGTTGCATGTTTTGCATTTGCTCTGTTCTCTGTTGAGACAGTGTTTGCCGGGTTGTTGAACCGTCTGTGCACGGCATTCTTCCCGATGTTTCGGGTGTGGTTTATTTTCTCCTCGCAGCTTATGGACCAAACTGAGGATGTTCCCTGCGGTAGGGGTTTATAAGCGGAGGAGGCGGTGTCTACAAACTTGTAGTACCTAGTGTGACCTCCGGAGGGCAGTGCCCTAAACCCCATTGTCTGGGTCTCCCATTGATGATTAAAGAAAAAAGAATTTACGGTACGTAAACAAAATTCTCTTTTTTTAATGATATTCTAATTAATTGAGATGCACCTGTATATCCTAGTAATATCATATCTCATTTTAAGTAAAGAAAGTTAGAAAATTAGTCCAAGATTTCGAGGTTAATGCAAGGATGGTGTCTCCGAAAATCCACAAATTATGAATAAAGGTAATGCAATCCAGCATCAAGGAATATAATAAAAAAATTCATTTATTGTAATATTTTAAATCACAACTGGGAATGAGTGAAAAAAAATAGTCTAGTAGGAGTACACATCCATTAGGGGGCTTTTTTTTTTTTTTTTACACTTTTAAAGGAAAATTCTTTTTACCTGACTGTATACAGTTACTGTTCATCTAATTAGCCACTACATAATTATAAATAAAAATGTTTAGTAATAGGAAAGATTCATGCATTATAACATATGAATTGTATTGATGAATGAGTTGTTGTAATTATCCCACTCATTCACAGATGGACACTGTGTCATGTGTGGAGATGAAGCAGGAAAGATATGGATATATGATCTTGAATCTTGCATGTCTGAATTAGAAAAAGGCACGTCATTCAAGGCTTTATTGGAGCCGACAAAGGTGTGTATACTGGAGTGCATTCTTCTGTCACGTTTGATATATATTGACATTTATACTATATATGTTTGAGGTATATGATACATTCTGTACTCCTCTCAGGTTAGGCTGCTTTCACACTGCATAATTGATCCGTGTCTATCCATTTTAAAATGGATAGCCACGGATCAGTTTTGGCCTCTGTTATCCTATGGGCACCAATTGGTCCTATATAGCCATCAGTGTGTGTCAGTTTTGTCACTGATTCATTGGTGTCAGTTTTTTTAATGCACCCAGAATCGGAGACTGCTCCGATTTTGGGCTGCCTTGAAAATCACTGACTCCAATGGACAGACACTGATCCATAGCTGTGTGTGTCACATAACATGGAGCGCAAATCCGTACAGATCCCTGAAAAAAAACGGATCCATGAAATCCAGGCCTCCTTGTTGCGCTGTGTGTGTGCTTTAGTCCTGGCTGTCTGAAGCTAGACCCTGACCCTCTCTTGTAGTCCTCACTTGTATGGCAGGCTGTGAGAGCTCTGCTGCTGGCACCGCTGTATCCACTGCAGTCCCGGGCTCTGCTAAGTGGCTGTGCCTTCAGTGCTGCTGCGCCAGGAGACTTGAAATCTCCCTGGCCTCTAGTCTTTACTGCTGGGCTGACTGGACCCGTGCAGTCTCAGACTCCGGGGTCCGGGTTGTCGACATAGATCTTCTGGGGCGAACCGGTATGGCCCCGCTCCCCCTGGCTAACTCACCTCTCCTATGACCCTCACTCTTGGGTCCCTCACGCTGGTCAGGCTTTCGCACTGGCACGGGCCTAGCACAGCACCATCCACCAGGATGTCTTCTTCAGTACTGCTCCGTACTGAACTGCCTAACTCCGCCCCTGGGCCTAAATTTATAGGGGACCTTGCCTGAAGTCGGCAAGTAGACCTCCCCCTTCAGGTCTGGGGTGGAAGATGTTGTGGGTGGGCTTATCTGATGTGGAAATCCCTCCCTGCTCCAGGTGTTCCTGTGGAATTGAGATTTTTGATAATGACTGATAAATTCTGGCAGAGAAAGAAGCAAATTTCTCTGATAAGAAATATTACAAAGTTGCTTATTTTCAGGTGTACTATTCATTTATGAGATTAAAAATTAAACGGATGGTTACGCTTTTAGATGTGATGTTTTTGTGTTTGTGGAGTAAAATCTTGAAGGTCATGAATTGGTGGCTGTGTGCTATAGGTGTTCATACAATGGGTAACTGTCATGCTCAAAAACAGCGTGACGAAAAAAGCTTTATATCCTCCATGGCTCCTATATGAGCAGAAACCATAGTGACAGTATGAAAAGTCAGTCGACAAGGTGCGCGGTCACATTTTTTATGAACGCAGTACTGTGATAAACCTTTTGCACTATATATCAATTCATAGTATAGTTTTATGGAGAATTATTAAAATGTATCTCACCTCTTATACAACATTTTCTTTCTATTATGACAGATTATAGACTGGCCATACCCTTTTGCAAGAAAAGAGAAGGTGGAAGAATCTGTGATTAACACCGTGCTTGTCAGCCCCGGACTGGAATATTTAGTGGCTTTAACTGACAAAAATATTATTGCTATATGGAAAATACTGTGATTGATAAATCTTTTAATTGAACAAGGAATTTTCCCAGTAGGAAAAACTTTTTACTTTTATTGATTTTTATTTTTTTATGTTTCTGGAATTTTTATACTAGAGTTCACAATTCCTACATGAGAAATGATTGCACATTTTTGTCCTTTGTCTGTGTATAATAACATTTTTAAGAATCTCAGGCTTGCATTTTTTTTGTCACTTTCAACCCTTTCAGAAGACATGAGGGTCAGTGTACTGCTAATCTTTTTTTTTTTTTTTTTTAATCAGATTTTTTATTGAAAGTTTTAACATACACAACACAAAAAAATTTACACAACCAACAGGCCCCAAAATTCCCCACCCACCTCCCTACCCTACCTTACCCATAACTCCCTGAAACCCACAGAACACAGCAGATGAATAATCATTTCGGACTGCTCTAATAATACATGTCCAATACATAGAACATGGCATCGTGTTCTCCTTCCATGATAACACTTTAGCAAATAGTAAATTATATGGATACATAAGACAATCAAATAAGCGGTAAGTGCAAGCATGCAGTTGGATTAGGCATTTTCCCTAGGTATGCATGGCGTTTAGAATAGCTGTGATGTGGTGTCCATGAAATGCATTCCATTTACCCCATATTTTGTCAAATTTACAAAGGGCTTTCTGTTTTCTATACATTTCCTCCTCCAACCTAAGCAAAAGGCGCATCCTATCTAGAAAGTCCCGAAGTCTACCGGGTGAGGGATCCAACCAACGTGTAGCTATTATTTTCCTAATCTGGTATAAGGTGCCTTTTAGTGCAACTTCTTCATCCTTATCACACACCCATCCCCACATATCCCAACACACATATTATAGGTTGGAGTGGAAGGTCACATTCAAACACAGTGTTGATATACCTCAGCTTGACATAAGCTTGACATGTCTGCATTTCCAAAACATATGGATAAGATCCACCTCTTCCTACCCACATTTCGGACAAGCTTTATCCCCTCTCACATCAATGTGATGTGACAATTTAGGAGTCCTATATACTCTGTCTAACAAATATAGTTGTGAGAGTCTTTTAGCCTCACAAGTGGAGAGAAAAGGGACACTCTCCACAATGTCTTCCCATTAATCAGGATCTACAGCCCCTATGTCCTATTCCCACCTCTCCTTAACCACCGAAGCCTATCCCATTGGGATTGTTGCATCAGGATTCCATAGATTCTGGAAATCTGTCCTTTCCCCCCACTTTGGCACAGAAGCGTATTAAACAGTAGGTGATTCTGTGGCGCCCCTATTGCTAGGCGCCACAGGGAGGTATTACACTTTGCAAATGTGTGTAGTGCCTCTATAGCTGTGGGTTAAGGGTTTAACCTATGCAGTCTGAATTTACACACAACACTAGGCCACCTTAGAGTAAGGGACTGATGATTCAGTAGTTCCAAAAGGGTGTGGAGCCTAGGTTAACGCAGGAGACTTAAGTGACAGTTAGTGAGAGAGTTAGTTCAGACAGTGCTGGGAAGGCAGTCAGTCAGGACGCTCCTGACAGCTCTGTGACAGGAGGGATCACCCATCTTCAGGAGGGTGTCCCAGGACAGTCGGGGACGGACCAGCATCGGTTGGAGCCGGCTGGTAACGTCTGGGGAACACCGGCAACACGGAGGCCGAGGCGTCCAATGGTTCATCCCTGGCCGTAAACCGACAAGCCACGGGCCCTCTGAAACCAGGTAGCCGTAGGCGCCACAAGAGGGTACCTCGCCCCTCAGGCCCAAAATTACGGTATTAACTGTCCGGATTCCGGTGGCGGGAGGATTTGCTTAGTGTCGCTCCCGTCCGTACCGGTAAAGGAAAATCCGTGCTCCATCGTATGAGACCAGGGGACTGGCAGGAGAGCTCTGCAAGGGTGGTTAAATAGAGAGGACAGAATTAGACACTGAAAGACTATCAGAAAGAAACATCTGTAGACTCCATAGGGGTACCCTGAACCGACAACTAGTACCCGTTAAACCAGACTGTACCGTGTTTTCAATAACATCTGCCGGTACCAGTAAAGAGGAGTTGAACTTGAATCGGTTTCTGTCTTTCTTCCCGCCGCCGCCCAGAGGGCTTCAGCATCATCAGCATCTCACCGGAGGGGTAAGAACAACTACACCCCTCATCCTCCATCACCGCTGCCCTGAGGTAAAAGCTCCACCTGTGGGGAGCTGGACCACACTGAGCTGCACCCCCATCATCACCTCAGCAGCCGGCCTGCAGCGTCTGTATCCAAATTATATCTAGAAATCGATACGTGTGACTCAAAACAAATTATTAAATCTCCAAAGAGTGCACATTAAGATAACAAATTTTATTTAATTATTATTAAAAACAGTCAGTAGTGTGTGTATGTCCCACACCTGTATCTAGTAAAACCGAGCAGTCGGGAAGGGAGGAGACTATAATCCCACACTCACCCTATCCACTGCCCCTGCCTGACTACGGAGATTTCAACACATAACGTATCACGTGTCCCCGTTCCACGGTGGCTTACCCTAGTGTCCCTGTTACTCCACTATGGCACCTTCCACTGCTGGATGCTATCTGGATCTACGATGTATCTCTAGTTTAGATGTGGGTCAACCCCCATCATCCTCCCTGTGTATGTATGAATTAAGTTCAGAGGTGTGTCTTCTATATGGTTCTGGAGATATAGTTATGCCATTCAGCAAAAACTATCATAAACGGTGTGTTAACTCTCTGCATGCCGTATATATCATCAGGCTAATGTGTCTCAAAACCCACTTGATGCCAATTACAGGGGTCAAGTCTGATGTCTGCTGGGTCTGCTGTTTATCATATTCCCATGG
This sequence comes from Allobates femoralis, assembly GCA_033576535.1. Lineage (NCBI taxonomy): Eukaryota > Metazoa > Chordata > Amphibia > Anura > Aromobatidae > Allobates > Allobates femoralis. Next base: position 113,924,410 of record JARQOC010000002.1, read on the forward strand.
TTATCACATATTTACCGTCTATACCCATACCGGACAATATGAAGAGGCCTCCCTCTGACATAAGTATACAACTTAATAGTTACCAGGGTTCAGAGATTAACATCCCAATCGAGATAGATTAGTTATTCCCACAGGCAGGTATTTTGAATCATTACTCCACTTATCTGATACATATGGTTGATTTGTCAGTCCCAGTCGTTCTCTCGACGCGTTTCTGCCCGCTGATGATGCTGGGCGTCCTCAGGAGAGACTGTGCTATCAGATACCGGTTCACCTTATCCAAGTCACCGGGGGCGCTGTGCGGGGTAGTGTAATAGCTTTCCCTCCTTCCTCATTGGTGTCAGCGTCACCGAGTGCTTCCTAAAGCTCCCTTATATCCCCTATGTGATCAGGGGAGGTGGATACATGTGTGTGACCTCTGTTTGCGTGCTTTACACGCTACTTCCGGTTCCGCGTCTCCCGAACCAGAAGTGCGTCATTCGACACGCTAGGCGGAGCTATCTGAGCTTGCGTTCCACCTGCCACACACGTGACTTCCGGTATGCGCTCCAAATACCGGAAGTCACTGGAAAATCGTCATTTCAAGCCCCCACTCTCTCCAGGACACAAACAGGAAGTGCTGGGACTATTGTCCCTAACACATCCCGTGCACCCTGGAATTGGAGCGTAGGGGAGCAAAAACAAGGGCAGATAGTTCCACATCGCCACATATTGTCATATACAATTCTGCAAGCTTACAAAACGATGTTATATATATCACCAGGAAGAAGATATTTCCAATATGTGCTTATGAGGTTAGAAATAATTAAATAACACCCCATACATCCCAGTTAAGGGGAACTATCAGAAACAACCTCAATTTGCTCTCACCTACCTACAGTATTTTATGTGTATGATAGACTCAGTATGGCAATGATGATTTAGTGCTCCACAGAAGAGGGTGCAAATAGAAAGGCACTTCTTACATCTTCTGGCTCTGTGGATTCCTTCCTCATCACTACCTCCACATATCTGTACAATACTGGTAGAAACAGCCCGTATGATAACTAGCGTTTCTAATGCTTTATGTAGATTTTTATATATATATATATATATATATAATCCCCTCCATCTCGCCCAATTTGTTACGGAGGAAAGTTCTATCTAGGTTCTACCAGACATATAGTAGTGATATAATGTCCATTATGTATGGACCTGATACTGTCAACCCATGGGTCCCTTTCTGGGCTAATAGGTCACACGGGGAAATTGCACTGATACATGGGAACAATAGTAAGATATATGGAGTAGTAAAAGGGGAACCAAAATCTAGGTCCATGTTACTCAGTCAAGGTGAAGGAGTTCCTTACAAAAATTGAGTATAAGTCAACTGCTCATTGAGACCTTCCTTCCCAGTGGATTCCATCCTATAAATCCACTTTGATTCCCTCCTGAGGATTTCTCCATCCCAATTGCCGCCACGTTTAGGTTTCTCCACTACCTCCAACACCTGAAATGTGATGTCTTTTGTATCCCCCCATGGACCTCGTGCACATGTCTGGAAATGGGAGTGTCTCTTTCATTCCTAATATCCCCTATGTGGTCTCCAATTCTTCTCCTAAATTCCCTTTTTGTCTTTCCCACATAGTCCTTAGGACAGCTACATTGGAATAAGTAGATGACCCCCTCAGTCTTACAGTTGCCAAACTGTCTGTTCATATATGTGGCCCCTGTGGTACTGCTCCGGGCCATCTTAGTTACTCTCATGTAGTTACAGAAAGAGCACTTTCCGCACCTAAAGGTGCCGGATTGTCTCTGATCCAGCCATGTGCCTTTTCTTTTGGGGGGGCAGTAGTGGCTGTGGACCAATTGGTCTCTTAGTGATCTGCCCCTCCTATACGTGATTGCCGGTTTTTCTGGTATTAGAGGTGCCACTTCCTTGTCTGCCATTAGGATGTCCCAATGCCTACAGATGATATCTCTCACCTCTTTAGCCTTATCGTCAAAAGTCCCTATGATGCGAGTTATAGCATCTTTTTGAGGTATGTTATTTTTCCTCAATAGGGATTCCCTATTACTGTCCCTAGCATGTTTGTAGGCTTTATTCAGTATATGAGGTGGATAGCCTTTTTGTTTAAGCGATCTTGCATTCGTCTAGCTTCACCATAGAACTCAGCAGTATTGGAACAATTCCTCCTAGCTCTCAGGTACTGACCCCTCGGTATACCCTCTCGTAAGCCTCTGGGATGGTGGCTGTCCCACCTCAGGAGGTCATTCGTCGCTGTGGGTTTTCTATATATAGTGGTTTGGAGGCCTCCTTCTCCATCCTTGTAAATGTTGACATCAAGGAAATTTATCGAATGTTCGTGTATTTCGGATGTAAACTACTCCATATATCTTACTATTGTTCCCATGTATAGGTGCAATTTCCCCGTGTGACCTATTAGCCCAGAAAGGGACCCATGGGTTGACAGTATCAGGTCCATACATAATGGACAATATATCACTACTATATGTCTGGTAGAACCTAGATAGAACTTTCCTCTGTAACAAATCGGGCGAGATGGAGGGGATTATATATATATATATATATATAAAAATCTACATAAGGCATTAGAAACGCTAGTTATCATACGGGCTGTTTCTACCAGTATTGTATAGATATGTGGAGGTAGTGATGAGGAAGGAATCCACAGAGCCAGAAGATGTAAGAAGTGCCTTTCTATTTGCACCCTCTTCTGTGGAGCACTAAATCATCATTGCTATACTGAGTCTATCATCATACACATAAAATACTGTAGGTAGGTGAGAGCAAATTGAGGTTGTTTCTGATAGTTCCCCTTAACTGGGATGTATGGGGTGTTATTTAATTATTTCTAACCTCATAAGCACATATTGGAAAATATCTTCTTCCTGGTGAAATATATAACATCGTTTTGTAAGCTTGCAGAATTGTATATGACAATATGTGGCGATGTGGAACTATCTGCCCTTGTTTTTGCTCCCCTACGCTCCAATTCCAGGGTGCACGGGATGTGTTAGGGACTATAATAGTCCCAGCACTTCCTGTTTGTGTCCTGGAGAGAGTGGGGGCTTGAAATGACGATTTTCCAGTGACTTCCGGTATTTGGAGTGCATACCGGAAGTCACGTGTGTGGCAGGTGGAACGCAAGCTCAGATAGCTCCGCCTAGCGTGTCGAATGACGCACTTCCGGTTCGGGAGACGCGGAACCGGAAGTAGCGTGTAAAGCACGCAAACAGAGGTCACACACATGTATCCACCTCCCCTGATCACATAGGGGATATAAGGGAGCTTTAGGAAGCACTCGGTGATGCTGACACCAATGAGGAAGGAGGGAAGGCTATTACACTACCCTGCACAGCGCCCCCGTTGACTTGGATAAGGTGAACCGGTATCTGATAGCACAGTCTCTCCTGAGGACGCCCAGCATCATCAGCGGGCAGAAACGCGTCGAGAGAACGACTGGGACTGACAAATCAACCATATGTATCAGATAAGTGGAGTAATGATTCAAAATACCTGCCTGTGGGAATAACTAATCTATCTCGATTGGGATGTTAATCTCTGAACCCTGGTAACTATTAAGTTGTATACTTATGTCAGAGGGAGGCCTCTTCATATTGTCCGGTATGGGTATAGACTGTAAATATGTGATAACCATGGGAATATGATAAACAGCAGACCCAGCAGACATCAGACTTGACCCCTGTAATTGGCATCAAGTGGGTTTTGAGACACATTAGCCTGATGATATATACGGCATGTAGAGAGTTAACACACCGTTTATGATAGTTTTTGCTGAATGGCATAACTATATCTCCAGAACCATATAGAAGACACACCTCTGAACTTAATTCATACATACACAGGGAGGATGATGGGGGTTGACCCACATCTAAACTAGAGATACATCGTAGATCCAGATAGCATCCAGCGGTGGAAGGTGCCATAGTGGAGTAACAGGGACACTAGGGTAAGCCACCGTGGAACGGGGACACCTGATACGTTATGTGTTGAAATCTCCGTAGTCAGGCAGGGGCAGTGGATAGGGTGAGTGTGGGATTATAGTCTCCTCCCTCCCCGACTGCTCGGTTTTACTAGATACAGGTGTGGGACATACACACACTACTGACTGTATCCAAATTACCGGGATCCACAGGTGGCGTCATGTACTCTTTATCCCTGTAAATATTTCCCCCATCTAACAAATGACAGCCAGGGCACGGAATCGGGAACCCGACCACCTGTGATTCCCCCAGTTAATTCCATCAAACCGAGGTCCGGTTTCAGAGTACCCCTTGCCCTGGGCTCATCATTTCTACTCTGCAAATGCTGTGGCAGCACTGACCATGCATGTCTCAACTGTAAATAGAAATAAAAAGTATTCCATGGGATAGAGAATTCATCTGTCAACTGTTGAAAAGATTTAAATATATCCCCCACCAGTAGTTGCACCACATAAGAGATTCCTAGTCCCTTCCACAAACCAAAGCCCTCCAATTTATGGGTCACTGGAAGAGCAGGGTTATGCCATATAGGGTAAAAGGAGTATGACCTACGACATTCAGTAGGGCTTTGGTCTTCTGCCACACCCTCCTCTTTAGCATAACCCTTGGCAAATGTTTCCGGCTATCCCGATCCAAGAGCCCAAATTCCAAAAATGGGATAATCTCACGATTATCAGTGAATTCACGTACCAATTTGTCCAAGTTCCCCTGGACTAATTTGAGCTGTTGGATCTGGGGTGCCAGAAAGTATATCCATGGGTTGGGAGCAGCTAATCCACCCTGGTCTTTAGGTCTCTGGAGTGTGTCAAGTCGGATTCTGGCCACCCCCTTCTTCCAAACCAGCTCCCTAAATAACGCTTGAAATTTATAGAAGAGTTTCATAAGAATCCAGATTCGAGAATTGTGGAGAATGTACTTTAGTTAGGGCATTAGAATAATTTGAACTAAATTAGTATGACTCACCACCGACAATGGGAGTTTACTCCATGTATTGGCCTTCTGCTGAAATCAAGTATGCAAGTCGATCAGGTTTAAAGAAATGTAGTCATTAACAACCGGGGATACTTGGATTTCAAGGTATTTTAAATTCATTTACAACCTTCAGACATGTATTACCCACCCTAGTATTAGAAGAGAGGTTATCTATTGGCATAAGAACAGACTTATCCCAATTAATTTGGAGCCCAGAATAATCCCCAAATTCACCTATCAGGGTCATAGTCGCCATCAAGGACTGTTCGGTGTCACCCAACAAAAATAGAAGGTCATCTGCCTATAATGCCACCCGCTCCTCCAATGTTTTATGTTTAAACCCCTGTATTTCCTTGTTAATGCATAGCTGAATAGCCAGTGGCTCAATAGCCAGGGCAAACAGGAGGGGGGACAGAGGGCAGCCCTGTCTTGGTACACCTCCCCTTCATGATGTTATCGGATAGACCACCATTAGCTCGAATCTTCTCCATAGAGTTAGTGTATGAGAGCTGCATGCATCCCATAAAGTACAGAATCTCATCCCCCTCAACACTGCCCACAAATACTACCATTTGACGCTATCAAAAGCCTTCACAGCGGGGGCGTGACCAAGACGCACATGGAGCTGGTTGCATAAACCGGAGCTCCTGCATCTAACCCAGTAAATGGCGCTTTGCAGACCTCACCCGGCCTCTGTTCACCGCCCTACAGAGACCGGAGAAGCCACTACCCCTACAGGTATGCCGCGGGCTGGAAACAAGAAAAGCGCAGGTGCCCAGAGGGTAACAGACTTCTTTGCTGCAGAGCAGCAGCCCGCACCTAAAATGGCGCTGAGCCCAGAGCCTCGGCTTCCTACAGCCCTGAAGGGAGTGAGGAAAGAGGATGTAGATGAGACCCCCGTCACAAGTCGGACCCTCAAACACATGCTGGGCTCCCTGAGGTGCTCCATACAGGAGGACATAAAAGAATTCATGGGAGAATTTAGTCAGGAGCTTTCCTCACTGGGAGACAGAACCTCCCATATAGAGGAAAAAATGTCAGAGTATGCTGCAGCTCACAACGAGCTAGCCACAGACTATGGGCAAATGGAGGGGGAGATCAAACAAGCCCATCTTAAAATCTATGATCTAGAAGACAAGCTGCGTAGGAGGAATATTTGAATCCGAGGGATTCCTGACCCACAAGACACTGAAGACTTGCCCTCCACAATCCAACCACTTCTGCAACTGTTACTTCCAGACACCCGTGCTGCTGACTTAACTGTGGATAAAACTTTCAGACTCCCTTAGCCAGTTCATGTGAATAAGTCTCTCCCTAGGGACATCCTGGTTGCCTTTAACAAATCTAGCATGGCTGAAGCTGCATTACGTGCTATGAGACAGAGACCTAACTTATCCTCCCCATATTCAGGGATTGCAAAATTTCCGGATCTCTCAGCGGGCACCCTGGCCCAGAGACGCGAATTTGCCCCATATTGCAAACTGTTAAGGGACAAAGGAATTCAATACAGTTGGGGCTCACCGGTACAGGTTCGGTTCCAGTACAAAGGCACGGCCCAGCTGTTCCGGTCTCCTAGTTGTCTGGGTAAAGCCCTGAAGGAAGGGGACTTAGTTCCATCTGCCGAGAAACTCCCGCAACGTTCCAGCCTGGGGTCCTCGACCACTGTCTGTTAAGTGCTTCGGGAATGGGAAAAGGATGGCTTGTTCTTGGGACTCTCAGAACTTTGTGCCGGGCGATTTGCAGGCCTCTATGGCCCTTTTTTTTTTTTTTTTTCTTTTTCTGATTCGCCTTTGTTTTTCTCTTTTTGCCCTTCCCCCTCATTCTGGACTCGAGACTTTCTGAACTTCTTCTTAATTAAGAACCCTTTAACCATACTTGAGAGTAATGGGGTTGGACTGGCTCCCCCCTTGGTGGACTTCGATCCACCTGCTAATGCTGATGGAGTTTGTATCTGAAATTTGTATGTTTTTCTTGTTTTTTTTTTCTTTGTTGTTTGGAGCACTTTTTCTGCACCTTATTTTCATGTTTGTTTCCCCTACCCCCTCCATCCCTGCTGCATTCCCACCCTCCCCCCTCCTTTCCTTTACAGGACCTTCATATTCTCACCACACTTGATAACTGATAATAGTAGAAGCCTTCGTGATGTATATACTGTGTACTCCCTTTATCCAACATGAGCATTACGGGTCTTGCCATCAATGTGAATGGCTTAAACTCTCCGGGGAAAAGATCTATTGTCTGGCGTCATCTGCTAAAGGAACATAGTGATATTGTGTTTTTACAGGAAATTCGCCTACTTCATGGTGACATACACAGAATGTCTGCACCTGCATACCCCCACCAATATTTTGCTTCAGCCCCTAAGAAACATGCGGGTGTTGCTATTTTTGTGCATAGACGTGTTGCCTTTAAACTGTAAAGGGTACGAACTGACCCAGGAGGTCACTGCTTAATGGTAATAGGTACTATCAATGATGTTTTATACTCCCTGATTTCACTCTATGCCCCTAACGTAGGGCAGATGAACTTTATACGATCAACACTGGACAAACTGCATCCCCAGGCATGTGGTCGCAAACTAGTGGGGAGGTGACCTCAATGCCGCTATGAATAGGTCACTTGATTGCTCACACTCCTCGGGAGCTAGACGGGGACTGGGGCCTCTGATCTTGTCTTACCATTTACATGACATCCGGCGTTACCTACACAGTAATGAAAAAGATTTCACATACATGTCACCTAGACATGGTACGTGTAGCCGTATAGATTTTTTCCTGATAGACAATAGTCTCCTCCCCAGGGGCGTAACTACCGGCATAGCAGACGTAGCAGTCGCTTTGGGGCCCGGCCCTTGTGGGGGGCCCGGACCCAGCGCCGCTACGCTGCTATCCGGTCAGCTACAGGCCCCCCACTCCTCTGCTGCACACGTCACCTGTAAAGGAATACATCATACTTACTTATCTCTGCCGGCTGCCGCCGCTCTGCACCGCGCTCCGTCTTCATCCGGCTCCTTCCTGGTTGTGACGTCATTGCCTGCGCCCGGCGGTCACAACCAGGAAGAAGCCAGATGAAGACGGAGCGCGGTGCAGAGCGGCGGCAGCGGCAGCCGGCAGAGATAAGTAAGTATGATGTATTCCTTTACAGGTGACGTGTGCAGCAGAGGAGGAGTGGGGGGCCTGTATATACCTACTGGGGGGGGCCTGTATATACCTACTGGGGGGGGGGCCTGCATATATACCTACTGGGGGCCTGTATATACCTACTGGGGGCCTGTATATACCTACTGGGGGCTGTATATACACACTGGGGGCCTGTATATACCTACTGGGGGGGGCCTGTATATACCTACTGGGGGGGACCTGTATATACCTACTGGGGGCCTGTATATACCTACTGGGGGCTGTATATACACACTGGGGGCCTGTATATACCTACTGGGGGGGGGGCCTGTATATACCTACTGGGGGGGGGGCCTGTATATACCTACTGGGGGCCTGTATATACCTACTGGGGGCTGTATATACACACTGGGGGCCTGTATATTCCCACTGGGGGCCTGTATATTCCCACTGGGGGCCTGTATATACCCACTGGGGGCCTGTATATACTCACTGGGGCCCTGATTGTATATACCCACTGGGGCCCTGACTGTATATACCCACTGGGGCCCTGACTGTATATACCCACTGGGGGCCTGTATATACCCACTGGGGCCCTGTATATACCCACTGGGGAGGCTGCTGTATACCACTGGGGCTGCTGTATATACTGCTGGTGCCTGTATATACCACTGGGGAGGCTGCTGTATACCACTGGGGCTGCTGTATATACTGCTGGGTCCTGTATATACCACTGGGGAGGCTGCTGTATACCACTGGGGCTACTGTATATACTGCTGGGGCCTGTATATACCACTGGGGAGGTTGCTGTATACCACTGGGGCTGCAGTATATACCGCTGGGGAGGCTGCTGTATACCACTGGGGCTGCTGTATATACTGCTGGGTCCTGTATATACCACTGGGGAGGCTGCTGTATACCACTGGGGCTACTGTATATACTGCTGGGGCCTGTATATACCACTGGGGAGGTTGCTGTATACCACTGGGGCTGCTGTATATACCACTGGGGAGGCTGCTGTATACCACTGGGGCTGCTGTATATACCACTGGAGAGGCTGCTGTATACCACTGGGGCTGCTGTATATACCACTGGGGAGGCTGCTGTATACCACTGGGGCTGCTGTAATACCACTGGGGAGGCTGCTGTATACCACTGGGGCTACTGTATATACTGCTGGGGCCTGTATATACCACTGGGGAGGCTGCTCTATACCACTGGGGCTACTGTATACACTGCTGGGGCCTGTATATACCACTGGGGAGGCTGCTGTATACTACCACTGGGGAGGCCTGTATACCACACTGCTGGGGGCTGTATACCTATGCTGGGGTCCACCCTCGGCTTATACACGAGTCAATAGGTTTTCCCAGGTTTTGGGGGCAAAAGTAGGGGGGTCGGCTTATACACGAGTATATACGGTAAACTGGGTGGCGTCAGACTGTTAACACCGATTCGGTAAGGGGGTGTGTCTTGAAGTGGGCGTGTCATTGGGGGCGTGTCTTGGAGGGGGCCCCGTTCAAAAGTTTGCTATGGGGCCCTGCCAGTTCTAGTTACGCCCCTGCTCCTCCCCCATTGTCTGGCAGCGGACATCGGATCTATAACGTGGACGGATCATGCCCCAGTCACCGTGCAACTAGTAGATGAATTGGCTGTTATGCCCCCAACCAGGTGGAGGATTAATGACTCCCTACTAACCTTTTCTCCAAATGTAGAGACTCTATCCCAACAGTTAACTGAGTTTTTTCTGCTGAACGATAATGAATCAGTGACCCCGGATATCTTGTGGTAAGCTCATAAGGCGGTCATGAAGGGAGAGCTATTAAAATTAGCCGCTTATACCAAACGAAAATAGAACACTGAACTTCAGACCCTCCTTCAGCAGATTAAAGCTTGGGAAACATATAAACACTCTCCTTCGGATGCTCTCCGAGAGGCCCTCTTAAGTTACAACAAAAACTCCGATCCCTCATGCTTATGAGGGTGGAAAAGAATTGTGAAAATCAGAGCTAACTACTATAGTATGGGTGATCGGGCGGGTGCACTACTAGCTCGTCGGGTCAAAAAGAAAGAAACAAAGTCCAAAATTGGACACTTAATAGCACCAGATGGTACGCACGTCCGACATCCGATACAAATTGCGGAACAATTTAAGACATATTATGAGAATTTATATAACTTGTGTGACTCAACGGACACCCCACAACCTACGACGGAGACCATCCAGGACTTTCTAGACCGAACCAGAGTCCCCACTCTCACGACGACCCAAAGCTCCTGGTTAAATTCCCCAATAACTGAGCGGGAGATCCGGGATGCGATCCAATCGGTTAAAAAGCGCTCGGCCCCGGGTCCGGACGGCTTTTCTTATAAATATTTTTCCACGTTTGTTAATATACTTGCACCGCATCTCCTAAAAATATTTACCTATTGGCAAGAAAAAGGTACTATACGTAGTGAGGGATTGCAGGCTACAATTAAGACTATACCTAAATCGGGAAAGAACCCCACTCTCCCAGGCAACTATAAGCCGATCGCGCTGCTCAACTGTGACCTAAAGATCTATACTAAGGTACTAGCTACCCGACTATAGGTGGTCCTCCCCTCCCTCATCGCGCTAGACCAAGTGGGTTTTGTGCCCGGCAGGCAGGCGCGTGATGGGACGTGGAGATACTGGAGAGGAGGGGTAGCCCGGGTGCCCTACTCTCCCTAGATGCGGAGAAGGCTTCTGACCGAGTGCACTGGGAGTATCTTAGTGCGGTATTACGTAAATTTGCCATACTGAGTCGATTTCACGACTCCATTATGGCCTTACATACTTCCCCCAGTGCCTCGGTCCGAGCTTCGGGATTCATGTCATCAGAGCTATCCATAACTAATGGCACACATCAGGGTTGCCCCCTCTCCCCACTCATATTTACCTGCCATCGTCAGATCAAACACTAATGTGTCGGGAGTGTGTTCGGGAGCAGTTGAGCACAAGATCGGCCTTTACGCTGACGACGTGATCTTCACATGTACAAATGTAGCCACCACCATCCCTGAGATAATGGGTATATTGGATAACTTCTCTACAGTGTCCTATTACAAACTAAACCTCACTAAATCTGTATTATTCCCAATAAATTTTCCAGCCCCACTCCAGCGGGAATTACGCCAAAAATTCTCATTCACTTGGGCCCACAAAAGTTTTACATACCTGGGAATCCATATTACCCATATGAAACATATACTACAGACTAATTGTGATTCCCTAACAAGAAATCTAGCAGCTCTAATCTCCTCAAATTCCTTCATACAACTGACGTGGATGGCAAGAATACAGCTAGTTAGAGTATCTTTGGAAGTAAAGTAATTTTATCTGCTTCGTTGCCTACCGATTTATTTTCCTGCAAAACAACTGACTCTGTTCCAAACTATGCTGAATAAATTCATTTGGAGTAATAAACCACATAGTATCCTGGTGCTGCCGGGGGACATGGGAGGTCTAGGGGCGCCAGATATCCGGACATATTACAAGGCGATTCTCCTCGAGATAGCGCAGGTCTGGTGGTCTGGCTCTGCAGCGCCACTTTGGCTACAAATTGAATCCTCTTTTGCCCCGAGGCATTCCGCCAGACCTGCTAGAGATACATCTCTTGAACGGCTCTGGGCGTAGTGATCTGCTACGCTCCATGCAAGCAGTATTGAGAGTTTGGTCTCAAGTAGGGAGGACACATCTGGGCTCCCTGTGTCGTTCTGTCTCCTTATGAGCAGTAGAAAAGTTAATAGATTCCCTATCCCTAGGCACCTGGAGAGAAAAAGGCATGAATACCCTGTTTGATATAGCAGACAATCTAGTTATGAAACCATTTGACTCCTTGGTTTTGAGATATTCTCTGCCTAATTCAGCCTTTTTCCAGTACCTACAGGTGAGCCACCTTCTTTCCTCATTGATGACTTCACAGGAGGGGAGAGAGGAGCAAAATCCAGTTATACAGGCATACTTTAACTTCCAGTTTAGAAAAAGAGCAAGGCTACACACAGGATAAATGTGCTCATTCCATTTATTGCATCACAGGGGTGTTACAGGTGGGGGTGCAAAGGAAGGAGGACCGGGTAGCCCCAATGGTACAACGAACATTTCGCGCTCAGCTGGCGCTTCTGCGGGTACAATCCTAACTTGAACTTAAACAGGCATACATACTTTAAGGAAGGAACAATTATCCATCACGGTATCTCACTGTTGTATAAAGCACTAATACGTCACGACCACACTACAAAACTTCCATACATGACTAGATGGGAGACACGTCTCTTATTCTCTGCTTCTTTAGAGGAATGGCGATCTGCTGTGCAACATGCTTCTTCCTATAGTGCCTGCATAGGCCACCTGGAGCAAGCAAAAAAGTTGTAGCTGGACTGGTACCTAACTCCGGTTCGTTTGGCCAGCTTTATAGGAAGAACACCACCGGCCTCGCCTCATTGTTTGCGACTATACGGGGGAATGGGTACCCCAGCTCACATCTGGTGGTTCTGTCCAAAGGTCGTACCTTTCTGGAGTGGGGTGGAGAACTTGACAGGTCTACCTTGCACACTGTCTCCAGAGTTAGCCCTCTTGGGCATTGGCCTGGCAGATTTTCCAGGTATACTATGATGGATTCTGTCTAATGTACTAGAGGCCTCCTGTATGTCTTTGGCTTCCCACTGGAGGCTCCCTTCATTGCCTACCCAAGAAGAGTTACTAAGGAGCATAAACCTGCACTTTCTATATGAACTAACCCTTGCACATGGCCTCTCCCACAGAACAAAAATCCTCAATTGGTGGGACCTGTGGGTAGATTCTATGCACAACAATGTGGAAACTTGGCATTGATTTCCGACACGAGTGTCGCTTTGATTCTCTGTGGTTCTGTATGACGGATATCCTAGATCTTTTTTTGATACCCTATGCAAAGGTTTTTGTCTGCATCTTCAGAAGGCATGGCACATGTTTTATATATATAAACTCAAATGTGTGATTTATGGTCCTTCACTCCCACTGTAAATACCCCCTCTCCCTCCTCCCCCCTCCCCCCTTTCCTCTACTCCCCCCTACTGCTCAATCCAGATGACTGTTACTTGTTCATATAATATGATGTAGGATTTTTCTCTATTTCTGTTATTATTACTGATGTGATGAAACAAATACTACTTGCAAATTAAAAAATAATCGGCTCAAATTAATAGCCGTTGATTTAGCCGTCATGAGCTCAGTCTGGTCCTTCCCCTTTAGATGAGTGATAATAGTCAAGTCTTGTTGCCCAAACTTTAGCTAGAATCTTGACATCAACAGAAAGCAACAAGATGGGCCTATAAGACTCAGGGTTTAATAAGTCCTTACCCGGTTTCAGGAGAACTATGATTGCCTCTATCATCGATACTGGAAGTGTAACTTCTTTTAGGGCCTCCTTCAATCTAGGTAGCAGCACATCTCCAGTCTCCTTATAAATTTCTACAGGGATCCCGTCAGTTTCAGGGGCTTTATTATACTAAAAGTCTTTTAAGGCCTCCTCCAACTTCTTCAGGGTTATGGGGACATCTAATTGCTTCCTCTGATCATCTGTAGTCGGGGTAGTTGCATACTATTAACATACAGCTCTATGTCATCTTGTGTTTTAACCAATTTGGAAGAATATAATTACTGATAAAATGTAAAACATATCGATATAATAGAATGGTGCTCCTGTGGTTTCGGCCCTTAGAAGCACTGACGGGGCAACAATTATGGGCACAGATACTGTGCTTTAGCGACAGTAGCCAACAAGTAATCCGCACTCTCGGCCTCAACGTAACATTGATGCGTAAGAAAAAATCGTTTATGTTCTGCATGTTGTAATATTTGGTCATTCAGAAGTGACTGAGCATTTGTCAAGCGCAATTTATTGTCTGTGGTCGGTGTCTCCATATAATACTGCTCCAAGACATCCTTATCTCTCTGAAGGGCCTGAAGACGGGACCTGGTCCTAGTTTTAATTGACTACATTTCTTTTATCAATACCCCCTCAAAAAGGCCTTGATTGTTTCCCAGACTGTTAGTATAGAGGCTGATCCAACATTGTCTTTAAAAAACAAATCTAATTTGTTGGTGAGACCCACACTCTCCCCAAACACAGCCAGCCAGAAAGAATTAAACAGCCATAGTCCCTTGTGACATAAACTGCTAGTGCCCACGTCCAGGACCACCAACAATGGGGAATGATCTGGCCTTGTATGATATTCCACTCTGGCAACTAACGGTACTAGTTTGCTATTTCCCAAAGCCAGATCTATTCTAGAAAGAGATGAGTGAGATGCGGAACAACATGAATACTGTTTAACCCCAGGAAACCAGGCACACCACACGTCCACTAACTGAATCTGCTGCAGTACCTTCGCCAATGAGGTACCGTGTAGAGCTGCTCTCCCCGAGTCCCCAGATATCTGTCAAGGCCAGCATGAAGATACATATTAAAATCTCCAATAACGAGGGGTATGTATCCAAGGTATCCAAGGTATTGATGCAACGTTTTCACAGAGAAAGGTGGGAGGAATGTAAACCGCAATTAAACATATCCTCAGCCCAGCCACTCTACACACCATACAAACATACCTCCCTTCAGTATCACTAACAAACCTTTCAAGATCAAAGGGTAGGTTTGGATGCATCATTATACTAACTTCTCTAGAGTATGTGCTGTGCGTGGAATGGTATACCGGCCCCTTCCAGAGCTTACTCAAAACCGTAGCGGTTTCCTTTGTTACAACGTGTCTCCTGTATGCAAATTATGGAATCCCGGTGCTCCCTGAGATATTTAAGTACTGCAAATCTTTTATTAGGGTCACCCATTCCTCTAATATTCCAGGAGACTACATTAACTTGCCTAACCATTTTTAAACTGCATATAATAGATAATGGCACTCAACTTCCATTGTGTCCATGGAAATATCTTAGATGCGATGATAGAATACCGTAATGGCATACAACTTGGAGCAGTCAATACATAACCCCTCACCTTTCCCACCCTCCCCCCACACTCTCTCCAACCCAAAGTCAATACCAATGGCTATAACATGTATCAAATCAAACACGCACCTTTGAGACCAGGTGCCAGGCGCGCACAGAACGTGTCATACCATCAGCTGTATAGTTGATAGAGAAGAGGGAAGGGTCAAAGAAGAGAAGAAGAAAAAGCAGAAGAGGAAAAAGAAAAGAGAAACAGAAAATCAAGAAAAAAGAGCAATCAGTTTCTCCCCCATTCTCATAAAATATAGCTCCGAAGGCTCACTAAACGTCCTCCCCCTGTGGTCATAAATAAAAATGTAATCTTATCAAAATGTAAGCATATCAGCTTGCCTGAGGTATATAAGTAAATGGTATAGTATAACACTACAACAAAATAATGGTAGCAGATCACAGAGAGACACCCACTAGGTATCAATTAAACATTATAAGCAGAGGCTCAGCAAAAACAATATGCATCAAAATTAGCACTTACATAAACAATATCAACCAGCACAAATGTGTTGCTCCTTTAGTGGCCTCCTTGGGGATATCAAAAAAGTGTGTCCCACCAAGTGCTGTAACATGCAACCGTACCGGATGCAGCATGGAGTAGGGTACTTGGAGAGCCCAGAGTCTACATTTAGTGCACCAGCTCCAGAGCGGGGCCTGTACCAGAACGACCGGGTTAGCTATGAGGAGCACGCAGGGCCAAGAGGATGGTACGTCCTGTGTGTTTACAAGTGTGCGGACTAGAGACTGCAAAACCCGGTCATGTATATAGTTGTTTAATTTGAAAATGCTGCACTTTTGTGGGACTCAGACTTTAGTGAGAACTTTTTGTTTGAGCCTGGACTGAGACTCTATGTGTGCCTTGAAGCAGCCCAGCGGTGATAAAGGACGCTGTGTAAACTGCAAGGACAATGACCGATGGGTCTGGAAATTAGTACCGGTCCCGTTGGGCCAATGACCAGTTGAATGTTTTGCAACGTTCTAAGAAAGGTGCCTCCAATAAAGGGAAGAAAAAGTGCTGCTTATTGTTTGTTAATAAAAATGTTCCTGCAAATACAAAAAGCTTTACCCGGTAGGGGTAGAAACACTTAAGGACAAGTGTGTTTCACCAAGGGGGAATGTGGCGCCCCACTGGTCAGTGCGCCACAGTAGGGGTACTGCACCCAAAACAGAGTGTGCGGTATCCCAGTCATTGGCGGCGATAATTTCGAACTGAGGCAGGCTCTCATCCCAGCATCACTATACCTAGACTAGGAGACCAATCGGCTAACACGTTACCAGGGTAACCGGTCCCACTGGGAGGAGTGTTAGATGTAAAAAGAGGGAGAAACACACAGACAGATCGAGTCTAGTCTGAGGAACGAAGCAAGGAGCAAGTCCTAGAGGGACACCACAGGGAGGGCGCCTGAAAAGGAGTGGTGACCCAGACAGAAAGGGGAGACCCAGTACCAGACTGTCAGAGTAAACGGTCTGGGGGCATCCTGGTCCACAACGGGGTACTGGCTCCGAGTCACGGTGCAGGCAAATCTATTCCTGAGCCGCCAATACCGGTGGGTCGCAGGTCTGCCGAGCAGCCCCCGACCTTGTCCACAACGTACAGATCCACCAGGTACCCTCAAACCGGGTTGAGCCCCTTAGCGAAGAGAAGGGTAATCTCATCACACACCGACAGGCCTGGTAGGAAGTGGGTTTGTACAGGGCAGCACACGGATAGAAAGGCGCAAGGAAGACACAGAGGACCAGGAGTGTACTAGCAGGAATACTTGGAGAGCCTCAGAAAGACTTTGTACCCTCCGGTGACTACCCGGCCAGCTACCCGTAAAGACTGCGTAACTGTAAACTGAAGTGTTACCATGAACTGTTACCAGTAAAGTACCTGTACAGAGTCAGCAAGCCTCCGGTGTTTTATTCTGCTTAGGTTAATAAGTAGCTGTTGCAGCACTGCCCGGGGACCCCGCTCCGCCTGCAGGGAGCGTTATCAACTGGCTGCAATACCACCATCCCCGGTGGACAAACAGCAGCGCTGATGAGATCACTAGAAACTGCAGGTGGCGTCAAGAAACTTTATTCTTTTTATTATTTTACCCAGTGACCTCCAGGGTTACAGGCCCGGGCACCGGCCACCGAGACATCACCCCCAGCACTAACGCCAGGGTACCGAGTTCCCAAAGACCGCTGGGCGGGTCACATGCACCGCGCTGTGTGTGATCACGTATGCGAGACTGATGTCAGGGAGCACAGGCAGCCTGGAGAAGAGGATCCGAACAGTGGAGATGGCCGTACAGATCTGCGCAAAGTGGCTGTCTGCTCTTATCAAGGGATGTTGCAACATCCCAAATGTTTTTTTATATATACAGTGCCTACAAGTAGTATTCAACCCCCTGCAGATTTAGGTGGTTTGATAAGATGCAAATAAGTTAGAGCCTTCAAACTGCAAACGAGAGTAGGATTTATTAACAGAAGCATAAATCTTACAAACCAAAAAGTTATGTTGCTCAGTTGAATTTTAATACATTTTAAACATAAAAGTGTGGGTCAATTATTATTCAACCCCTCAAACCACCAGCATTCTGTTTGGTCCCCCTAAAGTATTAAGAAGTAGTTCAGGCACAGAGAACAATGAGCTTCACATATGTGGATTAATTATCTCTTTTGCCAGCCTTTTCTGACTATTTAAGACCCTCCCCAAACTTGTGAACACCACTCATACATGATCAACATGGGAAAGACAAAGGAGCATTCCAAGGCCATCAGAGACAAGATCGTGGAGGGTCACAAGGCTGGCAAGGGGTACAAAACCCTTTCCAAGGAGTTGGGCCTACCTGTCTCCACTGTTGAGAGCATCATCCGGAAGTGGAAGGCTTATAGAACTACTGTTAGCCTTCCACGGCCTGGACAGCCTTTGAAAGTTTCCTCCCGTGCCGAGGCCAGGCTTGTCCAAAGAGTCAAGGCTATCCCGAAGACAACAAGGAAGGAGCTCCGGGAAGATCTCATGGCAGTGGGGACATTGGTTTCAGTCAATACCATAAGTAACGTACTCCACCGCAATGGTCTCCGTTCCAGACGAGCCCGTAAGGTACCTTTACTTTCAAAGCGTCATGTCAAGGCTCGTCTACAGTTTGCTCATGATCACTTGGAGGACTCTAAGACAGACTGGTTCAAGGTTCTATGGTCTGATGAGACCAAGATCGAGATCTTTGGTGCCAACCACACACGTGACGTTTGGAGACTGGATGGCACTGCATACGACCCCAAGAATACCATCCCTACAGTCAAGCATGGTGGTGGCAGCATCATGCTGTGGGGCTGTTTCTCAGCCAAGGGGCCTTGCCATCTGGTCCGCATCCATGGGAAGATGGATAGCACGGCCTACCTGGAGATTTTGGCCAAGAACCTCCGCTCCTCCATCAAGGATCTTAAGATGGGTCATAATTTCATCTTCCAACAAGACAACGACCCAAAGCACACAGCCAAGAAAACCAAGGCCTGGTTCAAGAGGGAAAAAATCAAGGTGATGGAGTGACCTAGTCAGTCTCCTGACCTTAACCCAATTGAAAACTTGTGGAAGGAGCTCAAGATTAAAGTCCACATGAGACACCCAAAGAACCTAGATAACTTGGAGAAGATCTGCATGGAGGCGTGGGCCAAGATAACTCCAGAGACCTGTGCCGGCCTGATCAGGTCTTATAAAAGACGATTATTAGCTGTAGTTGCAAACAAGGGTTATTCCACAAAATATTAAACCTAGGGGTTGAATAATAATTGACCCACACTTTTATGTTTAAAATGTATTAAAATTCAACTGAGCAACATAACTTTTTGGTTTGTAAGATTTATGCTTCTGTTAATAAATCCTACTCTCGTTTGCAGTTTGAAGGCTCTAAGGCTATCCAGGTGGGCGGTGATGTCACAATGGAGGCAGGCCCTGTGCCACTGGGGGTGGCAGCCATCTCCAACCAACTTCCCCCCCCCTTTTGCGCTCTCCTCCTGTGCTGTGTTCTCACCTCTGAATCCTCTCTCCTCTTGACCTGTCTCCCCCATGTGCGCTGTCGCTCATACCCCCCTGTGTGGTCTCTCTCCCACTGTGTTGTCTACTCCCCTTGTGTGCTCTCTCCTTTCAGCTAGCTCTCTCCCCTGTGCGCTGTGTTTCCACACCCCATGGGCTCTCTCTACCCTCTCCCCTGCCACTGTGCTTTGTCTCTCTCCCCCTGTGGTGTACAAAGATGGCGGCCATGTAAGTGCGCATGTGCGCACTGGGTCACGCCGCCATCTTTGTACACCCAGGTTCCTGAAGATGGCAGCCGGCTGAGTAAGCATGCGCACTTACTCTGGCAGAAATGTGTGGTGGTGGTTGCAGGCGGCTACAGCACTGCTGGCGATACTGTGCAGTGTGCCAGTACCGCCAGTGGGCACCAATCACTTGCGTGTGCAAATATGGCTAAGGCCGCAGGCGTGTGATAGGAGGGCATTGGGACCCAGGAAGTGACATACAGGACAGCGCGATTATGTAAGTAGATGTGCTCTGCTGAAAGCAATACTGTATGGTAGCACAGCTCACGTTGCCTTTCTGTGACATGCTGGCATGATAACATCATTGCACCATGGTCAGCATGTGCGCCAGCCACGAGAAGTGGAGCTTTGAGAGCAAGTAAGGTATGAGTTGTTTTGGTTTTCTTTATTTTTTGTATGTATATATCTTAGGAATGTGTACTTGCTTATAAGGGGCTATGTGAAGGCTTATACTGTATACAGGAGCCTATATAGGCAGGATATTTGTGGGTTGATACAGTACATAGGCAGGATATTTGTGGGTTGATACTGTATATGACTCACCGTAGCCGGGTTCTGCACGTCGCAGGCGTCTTCTTCTCCTTGTCACGGAACCGCGCCTGTGGCTGTGGGGCCCGGTGGTCCAGATCAATAGGGGGATGGCTTGAACAGTAGGGGTTAATAATCTTCGTGACGCCACCTGCGGAAATTTCTGTGAGTTCACCGGCGCTGCTAGACCTCCGGGGGATGTAATGCAGCAAGATGTGACGCTCCCCACAGGACGAGCGGGAGTCCCCGGAGCCAAAAGCTGCACAAGATGTTGTGAGGCAGCTCAGTAATACTGCTGCTAGGTCCAGGAATCAAACGCAGACACATTAAAGTCTTTTGGGTACCGTTACTGGTGGAAAGCAGGTACACTCGGACCGGGATAGTGAGGTTGTCGCTCCTGGAGTTTCACAGCAAGCAGTGTTAGGCTTCCTTTCTCTGTCTTTCTAGTGAGGTCGGGTGGATATGGAATCCTGCCCGGACCGGGTTGTGCGTTCAGTGGAACGTGCTTCACCTGGGTAACTGCACTGAGGGCACTGTTAAAGGGTTAAGCCGGATCAATGCTCTTCCCTGGGCTCTTGTCGGTAGGTGCTTCAGGTGAACAGGGGGCTAAACTCCCTGTTACAAGTGCTGGTTCTCTGTGGTGGCTAGGTAGCTCTCACAGCTCGGTTCCAGTAACCAGATGATGAGGGAGAGTTAGGGTAACTCTGATGTCCCTGAGAGGTGCTTTCTCCTTTCCTCTGACCCCAATTGCAAGGGTCTCTCACCGGGCAGGTGTGCTGGTTTGGGCCTAGTATGGCTCCAGAAACGGTGGTTGCACACTTCCTGCAGCTCTTCTAGCGTCTGCACACTCTGGTGTTTCTCCCTCCAAGACCCTATTTATAGGGGTAACTGGCTCAAAGTGACCAGTGGAGCTCCCCCTAGAGGCTTGGGGTGAAACTGGTGTTAAAGGTGTACTAAGGTGTTTTGGTGTTTGTGAGTGTTGCTTGCTGTTACTGCTCCATTTGCGTAACCAAGAGTTATGTGGTGCCCAACAGGGTGACAGGGTGCCACATTCCCCCTTAGTTAACTTCAGTTCTCCCGGACTGATCAGAAAGTTTTTCTTTTACATCTTACCACTAAACATTTCATAAACAGTTATTAACAGGTATTTATAGAGTCTTAAGGAAAACATACAAAAATCACTGAAAAGAAGGGGAAAAACGGGAAAAATAGGAAAAGCAGTCCATACAGCATTAGTCCATCTGCCGCAGGCTCGAAAAGGTAGGTTTTAGGTCACACAAGTCCTGTGACAATTGTCCAAGTTTATGAAAAGGGGAAAAAGGAGTAAAGTCCACAAATACACGGTACACATTTTAAACTTTATACATTCCCTATGGGTGTCTCTGCTTGGGAGGCCGGGTCTAACCTTTCTTACCCTACCAGGCACTTTCTGTCCACAACTTAATTTACTTGGGACGAAGCCCAGTTCCTCCACCCTTCTGTACACTACTTTTTACAGTTTCTGAAACGGTTACTATTTACATTTGTTAACAGGTACTATATTCCACTACATTTTAAACCCATTCTCCATATTTGCTTGGGGGTTGTCCTAATGTACTACGTGTGGATTTGCGTAGTGTCTGTGTCTCAAAAGCTGTGTCTGTAGTGCACAAAGTGGTAGTTAGTGTTAGTGTAGGTAGTTCTCTACGCTGACTTCGTCTTACTATGAGACTAGCAGGTTCACCGATTACAGGAATCTCAGGTTCCAATATAACAGGCTGCATCTTTTGCACTTGAACTTGTTCTTGTTGAACTGGTTGGATAGGTAATGGTTGCTGATCTTCTACAGGTTGGTAGAAATGCATAACTGGTATGATGAATGCACCATTGCATTGTGGCCAGTCGGCTGGTAAATATCCCATGTCTGTATGGACTAGATTTTCTTTAGGTTCTTCACTTGTAGTTACTGCAGGGTAACTGGTTACTTGTGGAATTAACTGTTTTGGACATTTCTTCAAATGGTCCCTTGAGACAGTTGTGAAGGTAATTCCTTGATCTTTGCTAATAACGCAAGTTTTGGAATTGTCATATTGTGATGGCATAACTGTGTAGGGTTCAGATTCCCCATTGTCATCCAATTTGTTGGTTTTTCTTTTTCTTTTTAGCACTAAGTCACCTGTTGCAAAAGGTTCTGCTGAGGCGTGCTTGTTAAAATCTTTTTCTTGTTTGGTTCTGCTGATGTTCAGGTTTCTTTCTACGCTCTCTTGTACTTTGTGGTACTGCTCTTGGCGTTGACTGATCCAATCTTCATCAGAAGAATCTTGTGTGGGTTCGATAGTACCCATCTGTAAGCCAATAGGTAGTTTACCTGGTCTTGCTCGCATCAGGTAAGCAGGTGTGTAGTTAGTTGAACTGACAGGTATGTGGTTGTAGATATCCACAAGGTCTGGAAGTTTTTCAGGCCATTGGTTTCTCTCCTCGATTTGCAAGGTTTTAAGCATGTCAATGACAATATGGTTCATTTTCTCACATACACCATTGGTTTGGGGATGATAAGGTGTGGTCCTGATCTTCTTACACCCATATAGCCCTAGAAACTCTTGGAACAGAGCTGATTCGAAGGCTGGCCCTTGGTCAGTCAAGACTTGGTCTGGATACCCATGGGGGCGACAGAAGTAACTCTGGAACGCTTTGGCTGCTACCTCTGCAGTTAAGTCTTTAACTGGAACTACTACCAGGAATCTTGAATAGTGGTCTACGATGGTGAGAGCGTAAGTATACTCGGTGCGACTTGGGGTTAGCTTCACGTGGTCGAGAGCAACTATTTCAAGGGGCTTCGGTGTAACAATTGGCTGCAACGGAGCTTTCTGAGTTAGATGGTCTTTCCTTCGAAGGTGACATGGTCCACAGTTCTTACACCACTTGTCAATTGAGCCTCGCATACCGACCCACTAGAACTGATCCTTCAGGAGTCTCTCCAGCTTCTTCCATCCAAAGTGTCCTGCATCATCATGGTATGCTTCAAGGATCATTTGGACTTCAGTTTTTGGAACCACAATCTGCCAGATGAGTTTGTGTGTTCTGGAGTTCAGATACCTTCTGCATAGTTTACCTTGGTAGACAAACAACCTCCCCTTCTCTTTCCATAGGCGTTTAGCAGTTTGAGAGGCATCAGGGTCCATGCTGGCGTGCTCTCGAGTTATCAGCTCTCTTACCAAGCTGACATCTGGATCGTTAGCTTGAGCCTCCTTCCAGTCATGGTGAGGTAAAGGGTTTACGGTCCTCTCTACACGTCTCTGGTTCGCCTGATGACACGTTGCTGTACCCGTACGGTGGAAAGCAGGTAGTTCAGTCTCCTCCAGGTCATCTACGTCTTCTCCCTCTTCAGGAAGGTTAGGCATTCTGGACAGGGCATCAGCGTTGCTGTTCTTGTGACCTGCCCGGTATTTTACAGTGAAATCATAGTTTGAGAGTCTTGCTACCCAACGCTGTTCCAGGGCTCCCAGCTTTGCAGTCTCTAGATGAGTTAGAGGGTTATTATCAGTGAAAGCTGTGAACGGGGTGGATGCCAGGTAATGCTTGAAACGCTCTGTAATTGCCCAGACCAGGGCCAGGAACTCCAGTTTGAACAAGCTGTAGTTCTCCGGATTCCTTTCCGTGGGACGGAGCTTTCTGCTGGCGTAGGCTATCACCTTTTCCTTCCCTTGTTGACGTTGAGATAGGACTGCTACTAAACCTTCATTGCTTGCATCAGTGTACAGTAAAAACGGGAGATTATAATCAGGGTAGGTTAGGATTTCTTCTCGGATCATGAGCGGGTGACCCCTCCAGCGTGGACTGCTGCTCCGTTGATCTTGTAATGAATGGGAAAAAAAATAAGGAAATCACTTGTCATGTCCCACACAAAGTCTATTAGCCATTGCAGATTTACTGCACAAGTACCAGTACGACGCCATTGCATTAGTGCCACACAAACATTCAACAAAAAACAACAACAAGAAGAAACAGTGAAAAATGTCCACTCTACTTACCTCAGGGGACAACATGGTAAGTGATGTGTGTTGACAACCAACCAGAAAAAAAAAGGAGGAGCCAAGTGTGTGACCCATCACAAAACACACACAGTTTTCGAAAAACACTACAGAATTGTGCCTGAAGGGACTTGCAAAAACAACACGTGACTACTACCACCAAGGGATTTCCATGCACAAGAAGCTTCATAAAACGTACCTCCTGTGACGGAGCGGTGGTTTCGGATGTGGCCATGGTGGTGTGATCAAACTCCCTGGCACACCGTAATCTCCGAGGAGCCTCCTGATCCAGAGTGAAAGTGAGGAGGGTATAGTACTATAGTTGTGGCACACATACCTCCTCACTTCCCATCCCAGAATTTTTGAATACGGTGTGCAGCTGTTTGATCTTGTCCTTAGCCTTGGCCTTATCCCACCTCGCCCCAGGGTGCTGGTCTTGGGCGAGGGCAACAAGGCGGCCATAGGCCACATCCTTCACCTGATTATTTTTGTAATCAGGTGAACGCAGCCACCACAGGCATTCGTGGTCCTGGTACATTGCCAACAAGGTCCGAACAAAATCCTGATTGTCCCCCATCTGCAACATAACCAGAAAGCACATCAAACCACACATAGATGTCTGTATGTTCACATAAGGTCCCATGAATAATGGGCACATCATCACAACTGGTAATCATTGTGGCATAATGCGGGAAGCTCTTTCCAATGAAGCCTGACATTGTTTACTGTTTTGTGAGGTAGCGCCCCAGGGAAACCCGCTTGGCACGGGGAAAATGACAGCAGCAACTACATTTTAATGGAACATAACCAGCGGATTTATTAATTTCTGTCATAAACCGCTTTCAACACATAAACCATAACACTGTATTTTCATTTCATATGACATAACGTACACTTTAGTACATCACATGACATTATAATACAGGACGTTAGACTTACGTTTTCCCCAGAACTTCAAGGCGTCACCCACCGACCCTTGCAGACCTCAGTCTGGTTCTAAAGACGGCTATCACCGTCTATCACCCTGACAGGGATCATTCCCCATACTATTGCACACGAGTCATCACTCATGGTACTTTTTCATAAACCATTATGACTCACACATGAAACAACATTCATGGCATTTTTACGTACACCAATATGCTACATACTCAGGGCCCACAATAGTACCAGGAACCCTGTCACTCAGTACATATGAGACCTCCACGGATCCACTGGGATCCGGGACACATACATCTGGATCAACGGGACCATATCATGACTCACTCAGTCCCAAAGTCGGCTGTGACCGCCTGGCCCTTGAGCCGCGCTGCTCCAATGTAAAAACTCACCCAAAGAGTCACAAAGTCATCAGTAGGTTTTACCTTTTTAATCCTCCTTCCTCCTACGCATTTCGGCCCCACCTGGCACCTTCCTCAGATGTTGCATAGAACTTTGCAACACACAAATGCTTTCCACACCGCCAATTTTAAATGGTCTGCAAACCAATCAGAACGCTCCTGAGTCAGCATATCACAGGATTCGGGCGTGTCAACGCCGACACGGTGCATGTATTTGGTGACGCCAGTGCGCTGTGATCGGCTGTATAGCATATAAAAAGCAGCTACGCCAGTGCGTGGTCTCGCTAGCTGGCCAGAGTCATCGGCTAAGTAGCACTCTTTTGACATCCCTTCTACGATGGTAGAGTGTTTTTTGTTGTGATGGTTTTTAGGTAATATAGATGTGTACTGTGTTGGTCAGCACAAATACACTTCCAGGTGTGTGAAGGCCAGACTCCAGATGTGTATTATATAATAACCTGGCACACATATATCTTGGCAAAATTATGATAAGGAGACGTCAGTTCAGACCATCAAAGTTTTATTCATAAGATAATTGTAGCTCAATCCTTGCCGGTTCGACCACACTGGTCTTCGCAGAGGATACAGGAGCTGTGACAGTGTATATAGAAACAAAACAAAACAACAGTCAGTTCTTGACAGACAATATAAAGAACAAAAATTAGTAATCCTTACAAAAATTGGTCAAGGAAAATACAACTTATACGATAAGAGATATACAGCTGCAATAACAGTTAGTGTTTATACTAAGAAGATGGGTACCACTACCCTTATAGTGACACCCGTTACTATGATCTATATATACAGTGGATAGTGAAAAGTACACGGTGGTATAGTTAACCTTAAAGTGAAGAATGATACAGAACCTGTGTCATTCAAGAATATAAGATAAAAAGTGCCTAAGCGAGGTCGGAACACCCATCTGTCAGTCCACAGGAACACTATGTAATATGTGGCTACATGGTATAGGGTTACTACCTGTGCTCAAGGGAATGAGAAGTTAAGTGCACTCCCCTATCTAATAGGAGTAAACAGCACCTATGGGTATTAAAATAAGAGTTTGAATATCAAAATAACCATCAATAAGGGCTAAGGCACATAAGGAAAAGGTAAAAAAATTCTACCTATGTCCGTGATGTGGGAGAAGCATCCAAATGTGGCCACCCACTTCAGGCCAGTTTTGGCCAATGATTAATGCTGCCAAAAGAAGGGAGAAGGGGAACATATCTATACTGATGGTTTAAGGGGAATAATGTCCATATATGCAGGTAGTGTCCATAAATACCTCAATAGCTGTGGGATCTAGGAGAAAAGATGCTTCCTACAGGCATAATAAAGCAGGGTTACTGACATAATCAGGCATAAATGTAGGGTTTAACACTGCTGAAAGAAACGTTACTTTACCTCCGTGCAGTCAGGTGGCTGGTATGTGAGTGGCAGTGAGCCCTGTGCGATCGCGTCCTTATGACGCGGATAGGCGGGACTTGAGCGCGCCTGCTTCCTGTGTTTGGAACGCAGGTGAAGCGCAAGCCGCGCACGCGCCCAAGGGCAAGTAACTCGCGCGTGCGCGGTGCAGTCTAGAGAACGCGCATGCGCACTACAGCGGTCGCGCCGCGCATGCGTGGTGTGATTGGTGATAAAGCGCTGTATTAACAGCCTGACAGTGTCTCTCAATGAAGGATACAGTGCCTTATTGTGCACAGAGCTCAGTGCAATGTGAGTGAAGGTGCTTCCTCGTGATATCTATCCCAGCATAGGATATTAAGTGATCTGTTAAGAAGAAGAATAAGCATTAGTACATGCATATAAACATGAGAGCCTGGAATAGGAGATAATAAATTAGATATGAGAACAACATATCCATACTTCAAGGGCATAGTAATTTGTTTTAACAATTCATCCTAGTTGTCACAATATGTAATATTATTACGCAGGAGGAGGTGGGTGGGACCCCCAGTATGCGGATGAGGGGCAATCTCTGGGAGGGAGAATGGTCTATGGTACCATTTCATATTCTCGGTTTAGTCCATTGGGTTCAAGAGTCTGTAATGTATGAATCCAATACATTTCTCTTTCTCTGAGAGTCCTCATCCTGTCCCCACCTCGCCTATTGATTGGTACATGGTCAATAACCTGAAACCTTAGTTATGCTATGCTGTGCTGCCTGGACATGAAGTGTGCTGGCACTGGAAGTAATGTGTGTCCACATCTTATGGTGGATTTATGTTTGCTTATGCGGTCTCGGATATGCTGGACAGTCTGCCCAACATATCCGAGACCGCACGGGCATTTCAGCAAATAAATCACAAACGTCGATTCACATGTAAAAAAACCTTTTATGTCAAACCTTTTACCAGTCATGGGATGGGTGAAAAAGCTGCCTCTGGTCATATTGGAGCATTGCCTACAACCCAGGCATGGGAAATTGCCCATGCGAGGTGTGGCTAGGGTCCTTTGCTGAATGGATGTTTTCAGGCTACCAATGTCCGCTCTAATGAGTTTGTTCTTAAGGTTGCTTGGTCTCTTGTGGCAAACTAGTACTGGATTTTGAAACTCTGGAATTGTTGGGTAGGCCTTACTAAGTAATGGCCAATGTTCCCTTATCGCATTGTGTATAAGGGTTTGATACGGATGATATGTGTTGACAAAAGCAACCCTGTCCGTTTTCTGGCGTCGATGGTTCGTAGACTTAGAGGTCCGTGTGGCTATAGTGCGGGGTATCCCCTCTCCATGAATTTGACGCTCATTTCGTCCTGTCTCAACTCTCTCAGTACAGGGTCAGATACTATACGGTCGATTCTCGTATGTTGGGATAGGGGTAGTGACTGCTTGACGTGTCCAGGATGACAGCTGGAATAATGTAAGAGGGAGTTACGGTCTGTCGGTTTCACGTAAAGATCCGTGCTAATGTGTCCCGAGTCCAACTTAACCAAAGTGTCCAGGAAATTAATCTGACCGGTGTCATGACTCATAGTGAACCTAATATTAGGTGAGCAAGAATTAAGGTCGGAGTGAAATTGGATTAAAGATCTTACGTCGCCCGTCCAGATCATAAACACGTCGTCTATGTACCGTCGCCAAGATAAAACATGTTCCTTGGCTAAAGTGTGTGTGTAGACGAATTTTTCTTCAAATAATGCCATGTAAATGTTCGCATAGGGGGTGCCACGTTAGAACCCATGGCAGTCCCCCTGCGCTGAACATAAAATTGATCACCGAATAGAAAGAAATTTTCTTTCAGTATAATAGTCAACAGGTCAATGCAGAAACCCTTTTGGTGGTCTGATAATGTGCTATATTTGTCGAGGAACCATCCTACAGCTTCAAGTCCCTGTTCGTGATCAATGCTGGTGTACAGGCTATTGAGGTATTTATGGACACTACCTGCATATATGGACATTATTCCCCTTAAACCATCAGTATAGATATGTTCCCCTTCTCCCTTCTTTTGGCAGCATTAATCATTGGCCAAAACTGGCCTGAAGTGGGTGGCCACATTTGGATGCTTCTCCCACATCACGGACATAGGTAGAATTTTTTTACCTTTTCCTTATGTGCCTTAGCCCTTATTGATGGTTATTTTGATATTCAAACTCTTATTTTAATACCCATAGGTGCTGTTTACTCCTATTAGATAGGGGATTGCACTTAACTTCTCATTCCCTTGAGCACAGGTAGTAACCCTATACCATGTAGCCACATATTACATAGTGTTCCTGTGGACTGACAGATGGGGTGTTCCGACCTCGCTTAGGCACTTTTTATCTTATATTCTTGAATGACACAGGTTCTGTATCATTCTTCACTTTAAGGTTAACTATACCACCGTGTACTTTTCACTATCCACTGTATATATAGATCATAGTAACGGGTGTCACTATAATGGTAATCCAATTATATGAATTTGACACTCTGACAGCATGAGTTCTATCCCCTGGGGGAGTCAGTTGATTCTATCTTAATTATTTTTTACTTGTGTTATGTAAATGCACTGAGCTGTTTTTAGGAGCTTTGCCACATGATTTTTTCAAAAGTTTTTTCATGGTTTTATCAAATGGATTTTTTAGATCAGCTAAATGTTACTGTTTATGGACTTTCATGTGTGTATAAGGACTTTTATGTTTTTTTGCGCCAAAATGTAGTACCCTCCCTGTCCTGATGACGTTTTTCACGTCACAGGACCAGGAACACCCACAGATTATGATAATAGATGTGGTTATAAATAAGAGCTGTGCAGTGGAGTGGAGGTATCCCTGAGGAAGACGCCAGGAAAGGCGTTGAAACGCGTTGGATGCAATAAAAGGTTTTGATCATATCACATCTGATCGTGAGTTTCTTCCCTGGAATAAGTGGATCCTGGCAGCGCGGACTGGTGAACACCGTTTCCTTTCCCATTTTTTATAGTATAAACACTAACTGTTATTGCAGCTGTATATCTCTTATCGTATAAGTTGTATTTTCCTTGACCAATTTTTGTAAGGATTACTAATTTTTGTTCTTTATATTGTCTGTCAAGAACTGACTGTTGTTTTGTTTTGTTTCTATATACACTGTCACAGCTCCTGTATCCTCTGCGAAGACCAGTGTGGTCGAACCGGCAAGGATTGAGCTACAATTATCTTATGAATAAAACTTTGATGGTCTGAACTGACGTCTCCTTATCATAATTTTTGCCAAGATATATGTGTGCCAGGTTATTATATAATACTAAGATTGATTTTCCCTGAGCACCATCCAAGGGTGAGCCAGACCTTGTTAAATAATTAGACTCCAGATGTGTGACCTTGTTGTGCAAGATTTCAGATAATGTATGCATGGTTACACAATGGGGGATGTCCCATACTCATTGTGCTTATATGTAGTGATTTCAGTTGTGTAATGTGTAGACAAGTTGGCTACATGATGGTGTGTGGCCAACATACAGGGCCGGCTCCAGGTTTCTGTGGGCCCCGGGCGAAAAAGTCTCAGTGGGCCCCCTTTAGTACATATCGCGGACTATAATTATATATATATATATATATATATATCTATAGCTGCACACTTACCGCAAGCCCCATAGACAATGCATGGGGCTTGCCGCAAATGTGAAGCAAGTGCAGCTGCTAGACAGAAAATGCAGCGGATGCTGTTTTTTTTTAACCGCAACTGCCACATTTTTAAAAAACCGCCTATGTGAAGGCAGCCTTACAGGAACAGTGACTGCTGAAACCAGCAAGAGCTGTTTCTGACAGTGAGTATATTACACGTTGTTAGGAGCGGGCTAAAATACGTTTGCATTCTCTTGCGCTTTTTAAAAATACCCTTCAAATGAAAAATGTTGCATTTTTGTGCGTCTGAGGATGCTTGGTATATACACAAGCATCCTCAAACACTCAAATAATGCAAGCAGCTCAATGGAGCCGCACTGCCATATGGGTGGCACCGCAGCTTAGCGGAGTGTCTGGCCGTCTGGATCTCTCTTTCTCCTCACCTTTCTTCTCGCCGCTTCAGTCTCCTCCGGTCGCTCTGCACATATCAGCACAGTGATGACAACATCGTGCCCCTCCATGCTGAGCTGCAGAATGCAGACAGCGGCAGAAGAGACTCTGGAGAAGAATGCTGCTGGCAAAGGTGGCTGAGACTATAGGATCGGAATCCGCGGGGGGCTACCACAGGTACACATACCTTGTACGCACGCGGCTCTGCTCCGTACACCTCGTACGCACGCGGCTCTGCTCCGAACACCTCGTACACACGCGGCTCTGCTCCATACACCTCGTACGCACGCGGCTCTGCTCCATACACACATCGTACGCACGCGGCTCTGCTCCATACACCTCGTACGCACGCGGCTCCGCTCCATACACCTCATACACACGCGGTTCTGCTCCATACACCTCATACACACGCGGCTTTGCTCCATACACCTCGTACGCAAGCGGCTCTGCTCCATACACCTAGTACCCACTCGGCTCCGTTCCATACACCTAGTACACACTCGCCTCTGCTACATTCACACTGTAAACCCCTCCTGACCCCACACAAACTTCACCTAATTGAGTCTCATGATGGGCAGCACAGCAGAGTCCTGCATACTCGGAGATGCTGATCATGTGATCCCTCACTCCTCCCCTCCATGTGACATCATTACAGGTCCTGTAAGCACAGAGTGTGCAGCTCTGTCGGCTCCCATGGAGGGGGGAGGAGGGAGACCTCCGGTGCTGCAGGAGGCTGAAAATGACCCCCCAGCTGCCCCCTGGATATGGCCCTGGCGGTGGGGGCAGTGTGCTCAGGGGCCCCTGAGGCTAGGGTCACACTTGCATTGTGTCCCTAGCCTGAGGCAAGTATTTTCGGCTGCAGAGTATAGCGTTTAATGCTATGCGCTGGAGCCCATAGAAACCCGATGTTTACCTTGACAACCACTGGTTGTCAATGTAAACATCGGGTTTCTATGGGCTCCGTTGCTGGCAGCGCAAAGCATTAAACGCTCTGCGCTGCAGCAGACAATACTTGCGTCAGGCTAGGGACACAATGCAAGTGTGACCCTAGCCCTCAGGGGCCCGGTGGGCCCCCTCCAAGCAGTCGGGCACCGGCACTTGCCCGGGTGCGCCGGGTGCTGACGCCGGGCCTGCCAACATATACAGTGATGAGAAATGTATCATGGCTTGCACACACAAAAGCATGTGTTGTGGTGTTGCGGACACCTTGAGTGTGTTTGGAGTATTGTGAATGTGTGCGGGCCAATATCCAGTTATTGTCACTCAACAGGGATGTAGTTTTCAAATGGTGATTCTGGCAGTGTGTGATGTAGCGTTGACATGGCTATGTTCATACCCCATGCATGTTGTACGTGGTGGCAATATGGTTTTGGGTGGTGTGTCCTACAAATGTACATGTACAGGCCATATTATTTGTTGTCATTAATTTTGTAATGTCATTTCTACTCATGATGGTCTACAATATGTTCTCGTTATTAGTGACAATCAGTGGCGCACTGTCCATTGGACAGTGTGAGCCCTGAAGCTCAGGCGGCAAGTTGGTAGGGGAAGCGGCTGTGTAGAAGTGGATGGCGCCAGCACAACACAGCGGCTTCCTGTGTGATGGGCGCCGCCAGCTGCAGCACTTCGCAAGGTAAGACACAGCCCCTCCCCCTGCTGACGCTAGTAGTGCCGCCACACCTTCTCCCCCCCGCTCCTCACTTGTGGCGGGTGGGAGCTGCTAGCAAACCCCCCCCTCGCTCCTCAACCAGGGCTCAGGCGACAGGGGGGCTTGATGCACCTCTGGTGACAATGTATATTTGGGATGGTCATGTAGTTAATGGGTAATGTGTTGGTTGTCCAGATATTGTTTGTGTGTGTATGTTGGGAAAACAATGTTATTGTATGTTGTGTGAATGGTGGATATTTCAGAGGGGGATGGCCACTGCATCAAAACCTTGTTTTTGCTACTTGTATGTGTAGCATGTATGTAGGCAAGCAAACAGTGTAGGCTTTTTGTGAGTTGTGACATGTAATTTATGACTTACAATAGTTTTTTGCCTGATCCCCAGGGGTTGGTTCATCTGCTCATCATGGATCCAGAACAGAGGCTTCTCGTGGCTCTTGCCTGGTGGATGAGGACTTGTGGGTAGAGGAGAGAGCTGAGAGATTGCGGGCTCGCAGACCATTCCATGTGTGGTCTCGGGAGTGGCTTTGGCAAAGAGACAACCTGAGCCACATGCGCCTGGTCCATCAGCTGGAGGACAGGAGTCCGCATGACTTCAGGAAGTATCTCCGTATGTCCGAGGACTCATTCAAGTTTCTATTGGACCGCATTCGGCCATGGATAGCTTGTGAGGGTACTGTGATGCGTAGAGCTGTGCCACCTGAGGAGCGGTGCCACTAGGTACAGGGAGGAGACCCAATTGTGAAACCATATGCAGGTGCAGTGGGTCCTGGGTTCTTTCTGATGCATGACAATGCTAGGCCTCATATGGCTGTAGTGTGTCAGCTTTTCCTGCAAGATGAAGACATTGACACTATGGACTGGCTCCCCAGACCTGAATCCAGTTGAGCACATTGGGGACATCATGTCTCGTTCAATCGTTGAGGCATTTCCAGTGATGATGCATCAGCCTGTAATTTGATTTTCCACTTTGATTTTGATTATCATGCCAAATCCAGACCTCCATGGGATATTAATTTTGATTCACATTGATGATTTTTATAAAAGATTTGCATCTAGAATACTTCATTCATTTAGATCTAGAATGTGGTATTCTAGTGTTATATAAATGCACACATACAGGTGCTTCTTCATGAGTTAAACATCATCAAAACGTTCATTTATTCCAGTAATTCAACACAAAGTGAAACACATATATCGACATACGATAAAAAATAAGCTGGACACGCCTATGGGAATGCACTTCTCTGAGCCTGGACACAGCATGGCAGACCTAACAGTCCTGATATTGAAAGGTCATTTCAAAAGTGATAAAGATAAATCTGGGAATTCAAATTCATAAGAAAGTTCCAATTTGACACCTGGATTCATGACTCATTACATAAACACAACACCTCCACAAGAAGATGTTCTGATGTGTAAAAGACCACTCTACCTTATCTACATTAGCAATGCATCAGACATGTCACGTTCATGGTGTGGACGAGAACGTGTGATTTGTACGCAAGCATCCGCATGCGTACAAATCACACACGGAAGTGAATGGGTGCGCACAGCAATCCTCAGCTGAGGGCATCACCGTGTGTCTGCACTCATCTTGCGCTTCCCCGCCGCAATACGCAGCGGCGGGGAGCGCAAGTGTGAAGGCAGCCTTAGTGAAGCCTATATAAAAATGAGAAAGTTCTGGCTGCTAAAACCATGAATGAACAAAAAATAAATCTAAAGGTCCCAACTAGAGAAGAGCATGATGAACAGATGAAGTTGCATCGGCCCTGGATAATCAAAAGCCAGGCCGGGCACTTTGGAAGATAAGAGACTCGTGGGCCTCCTGTCCAGCCGTCGGGTACCATTGACCTGGTTGCTGGAGTCCCTTGAATCCGCTCATCTCTAGTCCAACTGTTCTGCATGTAGCAGGACAGTACTGGATTTAGGTCTACATCCAACAGTCTCGGGAGTCTGCTGAATGTCCCTCACTGCCACCGCCCCTCTGACATCTCCTGCCAGGGCTCCAGCAGGAGTTTTAAAGGGCCAGAGGCCCAAATAATGACAAACCCACCAGGCAAATGCCCGGTATGTCCGCTTGTCAGTCGGGCCTGATCATAGGCACATACCCTTATACAGCAACTGTACAGGACAGTGCTGATTCTGTATTGCACATTATCTATTATATAATTGTCTAAGGGTTTTTTGAGTGTGTCTGTCGCCGAAATCGTGCAACAGACAGAGGCCGCTCATTGGTGCCCGCCGGAGGCGCCTATTTGCAGCCCGGCGACAGTGGCGCATTAGCCGGGATACACAGTGGGAGCAGCGGCGGCTCTCCTCACAGCCCCCCCCGCTCCTCCTGCCCCCACACCCCGCGGCACCCCCCGCTCTTCCACGTTGATAATAAAAATAAAAAAATCCTCAGTGAGGATACTCACCCATCCGCGGGCTCGCTCCACGTCTTCTAGGTCCTAAAGGGCTTGAGGACCT
The DNA here is from genome assembly GCA_033576535.1 of Allobates femoralis. Classification (NCBI taxonomy): domain Eukaryota; kingdom Metazoa; phylum Chordata; class Amphibia; order Anura; family Aromobatidae; genus Allobates; species Allobates femoralis. Next base: position 113,959,304 of record JARQOC010000002.1, read on the forward strand.
GTTGTTGCCTGAGAAACCGATCAGCTGATCGGTTTCCCAGGCAACGATAGTTCCTGTCCTGGGAGCTACAAGATGCATCCTGCCTCCCCCCGCCGGCACCATCCTGCCCCCCCTGCTGGCACCATCCTGACCCACTTCCCCCGCGCTCCATCCTGCCACCCACCCCCCCCCCCCCCCCGCCGGCTCCATCCTGCCCCCCTCCTCCCCGCCGGCTCCATCCTGCCCCCCCCTCCGGCTCCATCCTGCCCCCCCCCTCCGGCTCCATCCTGCCCCCCCGCCGGCACCATTCTGCCCCCCCCCCCCAGCCGGCTCCATCCTGCCCCCCCCCTTCGGCTCCATCCTGCCCCTTCCCCTCTGGCTCCATCCTGCCCCCCCCTCCGGCTCCATCCTGCCCCCCCCCCTCCGGCTCCATCCTGCCCCCCCGCCGGCACCATTCTGCCCCCCCCGCCGGCATCATTCTGCGCCCCCCCCCAGCCGGCTCCATCCTGCCCCCCCACCAGCTCCATCCTGACCCCCCCTTCCCGCCAGCTCCATCCTGCCCCTCCGCTGCCACTATCCTGCCCCCCCCCCCTGCGGCTCCATCCTGCTCCCCCCTCCCCGCCTCCATCCTGCTCCTCCGGCTCCATCCTGCCCTGCCGGCTCTATCTTGCCCCGCTCGCTCCAACTTGCCCTGCTCGCTCCATCCTGCTCCCCGCTGTTCTTGCTCCCCCACCTCCATCCTGCCTCCGCTCCGCCTCCATCCTGCCCCGCCCCCAGCTCCATCCTGCTCCACCCCCCCTTTCCGCCCCCCCCGGCTCCATCCTGCCCCGCTCGCTCCATCCTGCCCCCGACACAATCCTGCCCCCCCTTTCCCCACCCCGTCACCATCCTGCCCCCCTGCTCCATCATGATCGGTTTCCACCATATACTATAGTGCACCTGTACATATACTGTAATATACTGCCATATACTATAGTGCTGCTATACATGTGCTATACTGTACCGCCATATACTATAGTGTTACTTTACATGTACTGTAATGTACCACCATATAGCATAGTGCTGCTATACATGTGCAGTAACATATCTTGCCCCTCCCCGGCTCCATCCTGCCCCCCTGCTCCATCATGATCGGTTTCCACCATATACTATAGTGCACCTGTACATATACTGTAATATACTGCCATATACTATAGTGCTGCTATACATGTGCTATACTGTACCGCCATATACTATAGTGTTACTTTACATGTACTGTAATGTACCACCATATAGCATAGTGCTGCTATACATGTGCAGTAACATATCTTGCCCCTCCCCGGCTCCATCCTGCCCCGCCGGCTCCATCCTGCCCCGCCGGCGCCATACTGTCCTGTTCGCCACCATACTGCTCCCCCGCCACCATCCTGCTCCCCCGCCACCATCCTGCTCTCCCACCACCATCCTGCTCCCCCGCCACCATCCTGCTCTCCCGCCACCATCCTGCTCCCCCACCACCATTCTGTCCCGCTCACTCCATCCTGCCCTGCTCGCTCCATCCTGCCCCGCTCACTCCGTCCTGCCCCGCTCACTCCATCCTGCCCCGCTCGCTCCATCCTGCCCCCCTGCCACCATCCTGCCCCCCTCCCCCCGCCTCCATCCTGCTCCCCGGGTTCCATACTGCCCTGCTCGCTCCATCCTGCCCCGCTCGCTCCATCCTGCCCCGCTCGCTCCATCCTGCCCCGCTCCCACCATCCTGCCCCCCCCGCCACCATCCTGCTCCTCCGGCTCCGTCCTGCCCTGTTCGCCACCATCCTGCCCCGCTTGCTCCATCCTGCCCCGCTCGCCACCATCCTGCCCCCGCTCGCTCCATGTTGCCCCCCCGCCACAATCCTGCCCGCTCGCTCCTTCCTGCCCCGCTCGCTCCATCCTGCCTCGCTCGCTCCATCCTGCCTCGCTCGCCACCATCCTGCTCCTCCGGCTCCATCCTGCCCCACTCGCCACCATCCTGCCCCCCCCCCATCCCCTGCCTCCATCTTGCTCCTCCAGCTCCATCTTGCCCCGCTCGCTCCATCTTGCCCCGCTCGCTCCATCTTGCCCCGCTCACTCCATCCTGCCCCGCTCGCTCCATCCTGCCCCGCCAGCCACCATCCTGCCCCCCCAACCACCATCTTGACCCCCCTCAGCCACCATCCTGCCCCCCCCAGCCACCATCCTGCCCCCCCTCAGCCACCATCCTGCTCCTCCGGCTCCATCCTGCCCCGCTCGCTCCATCCTGCCCCGCCAGCTCCATCCTGCCCCCCGCCACCATCCTGCCTCCCCGCCACCATCCTGCCCGGCTCGCTTCATCCTGCCCCGCTCCCACCATCCTGTTCCCCCCCGCCACCATCCTGCATCGATCGCTCCATCCTACCCCACTCGCTCTATCCTGCCCTGCTCCCTCCATCCTGCCTCGCTCGCTCCATTCTGCCCCGCGCCTCCATCCTGCCCTCCGCTGTTCTTGCTCCCCTGCCTCCATCTTGCTCCCCCTCTGCCTCCATCCCGCCCCGCCCCCTGGCTCCATCCTGCCCACCGGACCTGCCTCCATCCTGAACCCCCCCCGGCTCCATCCAGCCCCGCGACACAATCCTGCCGCCCCTTTTCCCCCCCCCGTCACCATCCTGCCCCCCTGCTCCATCATGATCGGTTTCCCAGGCAACGACAGGTCCTAAAGGCCTGTAGGACCTAGAAGACGGAGGTGGAGCGAGCCGGCGGACAGGTGAGTATCCTCACTGAGGATTTTTTTACTTTTACTGTGGAGGAGCGGGGGGCCGCGGGGAGTGGAGTATCGCCATATACCATAGTGCTGCTATACATGGACTGTAATGTACCGCCATATACCATAGCGTACATGTACTGTAATGTACCGCCATATACCATAGCGCTGCTATACATGTAATGTAATGTACCGCCATATATCATAGCGCTGCTATACATTTACTATAATGTACCGCCATATAACTATAGTGCTGCTATACATGTACTGTAATGTACCGCCATATACCATAGCGCTGCTATACATGTATATACCATAGCGCTGCTATACATGTACTATAAAGTACCGCCATATACCATAGTGCTGCTATACATGTGCTGTAATGTACCGCCATATACCATAGCGCTGCTATACATGTACTGAAATGTACCGCCATATACCATAGCGTTGCTATACATTTACTATAATGTACCGCCATATACTATAGTGCTGCTATACATGTGCTGTAATGTACCGCCATATACTATAGTGCTGCTATACATGTGCTGTAATGTACCACCATATACCATAGCACTGCTATATATATATATATATATTAGTTCACTCACGTTGACTGAACAAGTTCTGTCAGTCACAGCATGTCAACTACATACATATTCTAGCATACCCGATGTGTTACAATCGGGCCACCATCTAGTATTGTATAATGACTTGCATGATTTTGCTCAATTTACATGACACCTTAGGCTGTTAGCTGGACAGTCACACAACTTGGCTTCTAGAGGAGAGAGCTCAGCCGCTGCTCGGTCATGTGAGCCGCCACCAGCATTATATTAAGTAATTATACTATAATCCCATAATAATAATAATATGACAGGTGAGCCTCATCTATCAAAACTATCCAAAAGCACTATAGCTTTAGTTACCCATAGCAACCAATCACAGCGTAGGTTTTATTTATTTAAACTGCAGTGGTAAAATAAAAGCTTAGCGCTGATTGGTTGTTTCGGGCCACACTTTGGTAGTAGTCTCCTGACAGCAGCTGTCTGTACGGAGTGATGACGTCATCCAGGAAGCAGTCATGTGACCGCTGTGAGAGTAACATGTCGGCGCCCAGGAGGGGAGGAGAGGGGCTGCTCGGTGCACCGTCATGTCCGCGGTGTTTCCTGGCGCTGTACACGTGTGTGTCCCGGTACCGGGTGCGGTATGGGCGGACGCTGCAGGTCGCGCTGTTTCTCCATTGTTGGCTGCATGTCAGCTCCAGGTGAGTGAGGAGCGGACGGGCGGCGCTGAATGAGCGGAGTATGGGGGCTGTGTGTCTGGTGCAGCGCTGCACTTATATACCTGATTCTATGGCTCAAGGATTCTACAGCCGGTATACATGGGGACCCCACAATTCCCCTATATTAGGCGCCCTTCTGTCTCTGCCCCTGTATAGGAGCTTTGCAGGACTTCACAAAATTAAAAAAAAAGAGAAGGGTTAATGGATTAAATATAAGGGTGAATGTATCTGCGCCTGCACCGCACCATAATAAGGGTGAATGTATCCGCGCCGGCACCACACCATACCGGGGAATGCATCCGCGCCGGCACCACACCACCATGAGGGGGAATGCGTCCGCGCCGACACCACACCACCATGAGGGGGAATGCGTCCGCGCCGGCACCACACCACCATGAGGGGGACTGCGTCCGCGCCGGCACCACACCACCATGAGGGGGAATGCGTCCGCGCCGGCACCACAACACCATGAGGGGACTGCGTCCGCGCCGGCACCACAACCACCATGAGGGGAATGCGTCCGCGCCTGCACCACACCACCATGAGGGGGACTGCGTCCGCGCCGGCACCACACCACCATGAGGGGGAATGCGTCCGCGCCGGCACCACACCACCATGAGGGGGAATGCGTCCGCGCCTGCACCACACCACCATGAGGGGGAATGCGTCCGCACCACACCACCATGAGGGGGAATGTGTCCGCTCCTGCACTGTAATGGATGCCCCCCACACCTTTCGGGTGAGGCTGTCGTCTTAATTGTCTGTCGCCGAATTGGATGCTTTGTCTATAGGTGCGTGCACGTCACCGGAAAGAACCCACACTGACACGTTGTCAATGTAGAGGCTTAATGACAAAGACCGTTATTAAAGGAAAAGCTAGCAGTTTTATTACTTATCCTTAAAGGGATGTGCAGAGGGGTGTGTGACTAGATAATTGCATTACGTTATGCTGAATATACATTTTATTCTGGAAAACATTTAATTACATTTTCTGCGTGGTAGTTAATTTAACTAGCCTTGAAGTCGTAGAGGACGTTCAGAACATGTTGATAAGAACTTCTGTACGGCTACCTCTAAATCAAAACATTTATACAATACAGAAAATTCTAGAGGAAAGTGCAAGGATTACATAACCATGTTTTTGGAAGGGTTCTGAAATGGCTTCAATTATTCCTATAAAATTATTAACTATTTATTGCCATAACAGCACCACACCACCATGAGGGGGAATGTGTCTGCGCCTTGCAACTGGACCGAGAAAGCAGCACCAACTCTATTCATGTGCCACAAAATGAAATCCAGACTGGCTCTGGGATGGCGGAGATGTCAGTGACAGTGCACTGTTTCTGCTGTACAGGACCTGCCCCCTGCTAATCAGCACCAATCACGTCTACTTACATAATTACGAGTTTTTCGTTTCCGACCTCTATGCCGCTATTCCAGCATCCTTTGCGGCACTGCGCGCAATGGCGCACATGCGCCACCGCTTGTGGCGTCCTAGTAACAGCAGTGCATGTGCTGTGGATACTGCGCGAGCGACGGTGCATTTTACCTCACACTCCTCCATGCACGCCCGCTTCACCTACCCCGCTGGTGACGTCACACGCCTTACCACAGCTGGCCAGCCTCTACCCGCCTACGGATAGCCCTGCCGTTGACGTTCTCCTCTGCAGCCTGTCGCCGCCTACACCGCCCCTCCGGTGACGTATATGTATGTGATGTTCGCCTGTCGCCACCTACACACTGCCCCTACGCTGACGTATATGTTTTCTCCTCATTTCAGCTGCTTCACAAGAACTATGGCCCGCCCCACCTACCTCAGTTTCCCACCCACAGTCTCAGAAAGCCGCCCAGCTGTTTCTTTGCCGTCCTCTCACAGCTGCCACTGCCTCCTATCTTCCTCCAGCCAACTACTTCTCCTATCTCCTGGGGGACCGCATACATTACTACATAGAAATTACTACATAGAAACATCATCATATATATCTGTTTTTCTACTTCTCTTTTCTCAACTTTACACATAAGTTCTGTCTTCATAAAAATACATAAAATCAATACTCTAATTTATTGCATTTATACTATATGTGAATATTTACAATATATTTTGTGTGTGTATTATATATAAACTAGAAAAAGTTCTCTGCAGCACTCAGTTACTACCAATGACGTACAAATGCTAACAAGCTATATGTATATGAGAAAAAAGTTTAAAAACTTACGTTTTTTCAAAAAACTCAAAAATCTTATCTTTTTATTTCTGAAGTTCTTGGTACATACATTGGCCAATGTCTGCTTGCTCATCAACTGCGACAAAGTGACTTCAGGTCTGATGAGTCCTATCGCTGACATCCCTGTCCTCCTTGTCCACCCCCCACCTCTAAGTGGGCAGACTCCATCTTGACCCTAGATCACCTGTGGTCAATGAGGGTGCAATTGCAGCATGGAGCCAGCATCTCCATATGATACAAAAAAGAAAAAAAACTGCACAGCACTCAGACTAAATGTGAACTGGTGCCAGCAGGGACGCTGGGTCAAATAACTAGAAAAAGTTCTCTGCAGCACTCAGTTACTACCAATGACGTACAAATGCTAACAAGCTATATGTATATTGGTGGGTTTACACACACCAATCATTGTATCCAATCTCTGAACCAATCTCTGGTTGCAGTGAAATCATGGACACATAGTTCCATTTTGTGGCTGTGTACAACATGGAGCAATCTGTCCATGATTTCACTGCAACCAGAGATTGGTTCAGAGATTGGATACAATGATTGGTGTGTGTAAACCCACCATATGAGAAAAAAGTTTAATTGCTGCAATTTGCACCCTTATTGACCATAGGTGATCTAGGGTCGAGATGAAGTCTGCCCACTGAGAAGTGGGGGGTGGACAAGGAGGACAGGGATGTCAGCGTTAGGACTCATCAGACCTGAAGTCACTTTGTCGCAGTTGATGAGCAAGCAGACATTGGCCAATGTATGTACCAAGAACTTCAGAAATAAAAAGATAAGATTGAGTTTTTTTTTAAAAAACGTAAGTTTTTAAACTTTTTTCTCAATATATATATATATATATATATATGTATATATATATATATGTATATATATGTATATATATATACATATATTATATATATGTATATATATGTATATATATATACCGTATTTTCCGCACTATAAGGCGCACCTAAAAGACTAAGATTTTCCCAGAAATCATAGGTGCGCCTTATAGTGCAGTGCGCCTTATATACGGATTTTTCCCAGGAAAAATAAAGTAGTATATAAAGAGAGCTAAGGGGGTGCCATTTGCCTGCAAATATTTGGCACCCCCCAGAAAATAAGGCATACCTTTGTGCTGCAATATCCTCCGTTTCCGCCATCCCCCTTTGTCCGGTGCCTGCCTGGCATCGCTGTGCAGGGGCGCGATCACCAGCCGCTGTCCCCGCCATCCATGCTGGTGCCTGTGCCTGCCTCGTATCACTGTGCAGGGACGCGATCACCAGCCGCCGTCCCCGCTGTCTGGTATCCGGTGCCGCCGCTGTATCGCGCGCGCTCACAGCCCAGGAGCCCATCAGCCAATCACAGCTCCGTCCAGGAGCCTTGAGCCAATCCGAGGCCAGCTCACGTCAGCCCATAGCCTCTGATTGGCTGAGGGCTCCAGCGCTGTGATTGGCTGTGGGCTCCAGCGCTGTGATTGGCTGTGGGCTCCAGCGCTGTGATTGGCTGAGGGCTCCAGCGCTGAGAGTGCCTTGCCACACAGTACAGTAAGCAAAAGTACCGGTATAAAAAGTAAAAATCAATTTGTGTGTGTCTGAGTGTGTATGTGTGTGTATGTGTGCGTGTCTGAGTGTGTGTGTGTGTGTGTGTGTGTGTGTGTGTCTGACTGTGTGGGGTGCTGGACGGTGATGGGAGGCTACAGAGGGATACTGGAGGGTGGTGGGGTGCTACAGAGGGATGCTGGAGGGTGGTGGGAGGCTACATAGGGATACTGGAGGGTGATGGGAGGCTACAGAGGGATACTGGAGGGTGGTGGGAGGCTACACAGGGATACTGGAGGGTGGTGGGAGGCTACAGAGGGATGCTGGAGGGTGATGGAAGGCTACACAGGGATACTGGAGGGTGGTGGGAGGCTACAGAGGGATGCTGGAGGGTGATGGGAGTCTGAGCTTTTTTTTTTTTTTTATGATAATATGGTGCGCCTTATAATCCGGTGCGCCTTATATATGGACCAAGACGGCTTAAAAGTCATTTTTTGAGGGTGCGCCTTATAATCCGGTGCGCCTTATAGTGCGAAAAATACGGTATATGTATGTATAATATAGCTTGTTAGCATATGTACATCATTGGTAGTGGCTGAGTGCTGCAGAGTATTTTTTTTCTAGTTATTTGATCCAGCAGCCCTGCTGGCACCGGTTCACATTAGTCTGTGAGTGCTGTGCAGTTTTTTTTTCTATGTGTATGTGTGTGTGTGTGTGTGTGTGTGTGTGTGTGTGTGTGTGTGTGTGTGTGTATATACTGTGTGTGTGTGTGTGTATGTGTAGATTTTATATATATATATAATTATATACACACATCATACCTGCACACTGTTTCCCTTATTGCGAGTGTTTTCCATTTCATACTTGTATCTATGTATGTACAGCTGTAAAATCTTCACATTAACCTCATGTGCATTATTTTTCTGTAACTCTTAAGCAACAGTATAATGCTTTGCCATTA
>JARQOC010000002.1:113968119-113975619 GCA_033576535.1 Allobates femoralis
TTATCCCCTAACCCTATGCCTTTGTTAGCCCACTGACATCCGTGGGTTTGGTAGACGTTGGCCTACTGTGTATGGGGGTTTTCAAAGAAAATATATATATATTTACACCTGTCATAAAGCCCAAATATGAAGACTGAAACTGCAGAATGTATTGTATTTTGTATCAAACCCTGGATTTTGTTTGTTCTAGCGTGCCCGCTGGGCTTTTACGGTTTAGGATGCCGAGAAGTTTGTCAATGTGAGAAACAGTGTTACTGCCATCCTGTAACAGGAACCTGCAACTTTACCACTGAGCACAGGGCAACTGAGCTTTTATCAAAAGGTTTGTTCTAGGTCATAGTATTGTTGTTCACAGATCGCTCATGTGCGCATATTAGGAGGTATGAATGGCCACTGGCGTGAGATATGTCAGTGAAATCTGTTCTATATTTCAGTTGGCACCTGCATGGGATCCGTCTTGCATTCGTCCTGGTGGAAAGCTGTTCCCTCTGATGCCAAAATAACGTATCTTGCCGAGTAAGTAAGAAATTCTTTCCATTTAATTTATTATATTTTTTTTAATCAAATAATTATTCACATTTTGAAGTTTACATACATTATAAGGCAAAGTAAAAGAATCTCGCCCAATCTTCCCTACCTCAATAAAGAATCACTTTTTTAAAGGGAACCTGTCTTCCCCTTTTTTGTTAATAAACCGCCCCCAATGTTAAGAGCATGTACTGTTCATTAGCAACCTGTTTCTTGTTTTTTTTTGTTTAATCATTGTATTTATACCAAAAAAGCACCTTAGATGCTTAGATGTTTTCATTAGCTAGCTACCTACCCAAACTGTCAAGCAGTCATCTGGCTGGTTAGCAGGCATGTCAGTCAACTGAAAACATGTCTAAATTCATCTAATGCTCTCTTCAAGAACCTGTGTGATGTGACGACCATGTGTCTGTAATGGGCGGAGCCAACTACACTTGCATGCACAATGTACTTTGCAACACCTATTATGGTCACATAGTTGGGACATCACATAGGTCCTTGTAAAGAGCATTAAGGCGGTGTTACACGCATCAATATCGTGAGCGACATCGCCGAAAGTGACGCATCAGCGATGTCGCTCATGATATCGCAAGTGTGTCGTGCTGTGTAACAGCGCGACGCAACTGCGATCTATCGCTGGTCGCAGGTTGACAGGTTTACCAGCATCAAGGTATACCTGTCAATCTGCAACCAGCGATTAGGCTGGATCATGCTGTCTGACACTGCAATAGCGATGTTGGTGGCAACCCAGCCTATACCGCAGTATTGCTGCGGATCGCTTGCTGGGCTGATCCCAGCCCAGCGAGCGAAGTCTCCGCCCGCATCGCTGTGGCGTCACCGGCAACATCCTGCCATGTGACACCAAGGCTGCGATGTCGGAAGCGAGCGCGCACCCGCGCATCGCTTCCGACATCACATCTTTGGTTGCTGCGTGTGACGGGGGCTTAAGATGAATTTAGGCATGTTTTCAGTTGATTGACATGCCTGCTAACCACCCAGATGACTGCTTGACTATTTGGTTAGGTAGCTAATGAAAACATCTAAGTAATTAAAGTGCTTTTTTGGAATGAATACAATGATTAAAAAAAACAAAACAACAGGTTGCTAATGAACAGTACATGATCTACATAACATTGGCTGCGGTTTAAGAACAAAAAAGGACATGACAGGTTCCCTTTAAGGTGCAGCATAAGTACATGCTCCCCCCGATATTGGCATACACTACCGTTCAAAAGTTTGAACTTATTTTTTAAAGAAAATCATATTTTTTAAATGAAGCTAACATTAAATGAATCAGAAATACACTCCTATGCATTTTTAATGTGGTAAATGACTATTCTAGCTGCAAACGTCTGGTTTTTAATGCAATATCTACATAGGTGTATAGAGGTCAATTTCCAACAACCACCACTCCAGTGTTTTAATGGTACATTGTGTTTGCTAACTGTGTAAGAAGGCTAATGGATGTTTAGAAAACTCTTGTACAAGTATGTTAGCACAGCTGAAAACTGTTTGGTTGATGAGAGAAGCTATAAAATTGACCTTCCTTTGAGCTAATTGAGAATCTGGAGCATTACATTTGTTTGGTCTATGAAACTCTCAAAATGGCCATAAAATAGAACTTTTGTGTGAAACTCGACAGTCTATTCTTGTTCTTAGAAATGAAGGCTATTCCATGCGAGAAAGTGCCAAGAAACTGAAGATTTTCTACAACTGTGAGTGCTACTTCCTTCAGAGGAGATTACAAACAGGCTCTAACCAGAGTAGAAAGAGAAGTGGGAGGCCCCGCTGCACAACTGAGCAACAAGACAAGTACATTAGAGTCTCTAGTTTGAAAAATCGACAGCTCATAGCTCTTCAACTGGCAGCTTCATTAAATAGTACCCGAAAAACGCCAGTGTCAACGTCTACAGTGAAGAGGCGACTCCGGGATGCTGGCCTCGAGGGAGGAGTGGCAATGAAAAAGCCATATCTGAAACTGGAAAATAAAAGGAAAATATTAACATGGGCAAAATAACAGACATTGAACAGAGGAGGATTGGAAAAAAGTTTTCTGGACAGACGAATCAAAGTTTGAGGATCACACAGAAGAGCATTTGTAAGACGCAGAACAACTGAAAAGATGCTGGAAGAGTGCCTGACACCATCTGTCAAGCATGGTGGAGGTAATGTGATGGTCTGGGGTTGCTTTGGTGCTGGTAAAATGGGAGATTTGTACAAGGTAAAAGGGATTTTGAATAACGAAGGCTATCGCTCCATTTTGCAATGCCATGCCGTACCCTGTGGACAGCACTTGATTGGAGCCAGTTTCATCCTACAACAGGACAATGACCCAAAGCACACCTCCAAATTATGCATGAACTATTTAGGGAAGAAGCAGGCAGCTGGTATTCTATCTGTAATGGAGTGGCCAGAACAGTCACCAGATCTCAACCCCATTGAGCTGTGAAAGCAGCTTGATCGTATGGTACGCAAAAAGTGCCCATCAAGCCAATCCAACTTGTGGGAAGGGCTTCAGGAAGCTTGGGGTGAAATTTCTCCAGATTACCTCAGCAAATTAACAGCTAGAATGCCAAAGGTCTGCAATGCTGGAATTGTTGCAAAGGGAGCATTCTTTGACGAAGGCAAAGTTTGAAGGAGAAAATTATTTCAAGTAAAAATAATTATTTCTAACCTTGTCAATGTCTGGACTATCTTTTCTATTCATTTTGCAACTAATTTGATAAATAAAAGTATGATTTTTCATGGAAAACACAAAATTGTCTGGGTGACCCCAAACTTTTGAACGGTAGTGTACATGCACAAAAATATGAGAGATAATCAGTTAGTGCTCTCACTGAATGTACATTGGGTTGTACTACACATTTTTTTGCAATGTAAACAAATACCCTTCCTAGTATTTGTAAGCAAGGAGTAGTACATGGGTGTGCTTTGGGGATGCAGTATCACAAGCGGTCTGTATGTGTTGTTCTTGCGCTCAGTATATGGGTCTCCTGTGCTATTCCTTTTAAAGGGAACCTGTCGCCTCCCTTGAGGTTCCCACCCAGCACATTCAATAGCGTTACCTCACAACTGTCATCAGGGCCTGGCGACACTAACTCCGGGTGGCAGTTTTCTTCTGCCAGCCCTTAGGTGAGGACCAGGGTAGGGGGGTGTGCTGTCAGAATTTTTTGGTAGTCCAGGGTAGGTTAGGGCTATACCACCAGCCCAGGGGGCACTTGCCCCCCCTGCCACCTGGGCCAGTCTGCCCCTGTCCGTCATATAGGAAAGATTGTCAATCACTGAATGTAAGTTGTACTGAAACTTTTCCCCCAAATATGTATATGAATGTGATCAGCTCATCCTGATCTATGATATTCTGCTTGCAGGTCACATACTGACAGGTTCCCTTTAAGGGCTTGTTCCCGGATTTCGGTGTGTTTTTTTTAGTGTGGATTTTGCTCCGGAAAAGTACAGATTTGTGTGAAATCTGCAACCCAGCAAAGTCCATGGAAGTTCCAAAGTGTTGTGTTGAGCTCATGCTCTCCTCTCTCCCTTTCTCTGCCTCTCTGTCCCTTGAAATAAAATCACTAGAAAAACACAGCAAAAATCTGCACATTTTTCGCATGTACGCACCAAAAGCAAACTAAAATATGCAAAAACACATTGCGGATGTTGCTTCATATTTTTTTATTTTTTTTGACCCAGTGCGGAATTGGTGCAGAAAATTCTGCAACTAAATACTCAGCGTGGGCACATGGCCTAAGGGTACCGTTACATGGTGCCACCTCACCGGCGATGTCAGCGGGGAATCACGGGAGCGCGCATCCTCGCTGACCTCGCCGGTGAGCGGTCACATGTAGCAACTCGCTGTCGAACTCGCCGGCAAGTAGCGGCAGCAACCGCTCGCTGTGTTGCCCAGCAACCCAGCGACCGGTAGCCCGCAATGTTAAACATTGCGGGTCGCCACGTTACACAGGGCGATCAGGCATGATCGCCCTGTTCAGATCGCCAGGTTTCACAACACTGCTGTGAAACCTGGCGATCATTCTGAGGTGATTTTTCGCCATAGAATCGCTCTGTTACACTGGGCGACATGCCGGCGATGGTGCCGCGATTAGGCCACGCCCCTGCATCGCCGACGAGGTGGCACCGTGTAACGGGCCCCTAAGTTTCCTTGTGGGTCTTTACGTCATGTATTTTGCATTCTTTCATTGAGTTATATATATTTTTGTTTTTCAGGCATGTGTGGGCCGGATTGAGCTGTACCCTTGTGGTGCTGCTGGTGATTAGCATTGTATTCAATGTTCGACAGGTCTGGTCCTGCAGAGGAAACCAAAATGACTGGAAATATTCTTACCATCAACTACAAGAGACGATTGGAAATGTGGACATCCCAAATATGTATGAGACCTGTGAATTGTATCACCCAGATACTGATGTGGACACAACACATGATGAGACCAAGAGCTAAAGGTTGTGGCAAATCCAGCTGGGATTAGTCAGATCCACCTGTGCCAGCCAGCAGTCAAGTGCCTTGTACACACCCAGACATCTGGGTGCAAAACTTTAAGGAAATGAATATGTACACTAGCCGTACACTATTCAAAAAAGTGTTCTTGAATTTTTTTAAGCGTGCAATATTCACAATGCCTTATTTTATGATATCTTTGGACTGTGCTTTTTCAACACTGGATTGTTTGTGCTTTTTTAAAATGTTCTTGTTTGTATGTCAAAGTGCCAAATTTTTAATGGGAAGGTACGGAAATGTATTAACGTCTTTAATAAGCTTATGGTTATGGTAGGGAATATTACAGGTAAAAAGGGTTGTCCACAGTTTATTACATTAAAAATGGAACCAGAGGTTGTAAAACCATAATAAAAGAACATATACTCACATACCGGATCACTTGAGAGAAGAGACTGTTCTGGTACCTTTACACGCCGCTACAGAAGGTTGGAAACAACCGGGTGTCGGAGACAAATGTATCTTGCACCGTCAAATCAACCCGAGGTAGCGGCGTGTAAACTAGGTTGTTGCCACCCGTCACTTGTGGCACCTGTTTCAGAGCAGTGCTCTAAAACAGGTTGATTTCAACCCGACGGTAGTGGCGTCTAAATAAGGTACGGTAAGGTTGTTTCATCACCTAGTTAACTCCCTGGGGCGTGACACAGCCTCCGTGAAACCGCCCCCTTCAGCGATCATTGGAGGAAGCTCCTGCGTTACGATTGGTAGTCGCTGCATAGGGCGGCATATTTAAGGAGCTGACCAGTCACACTACACATTTGCAATAGCGTCATGTATTAGCCAGCCTTCCTGCGCTGGCTGGCCAATCATGATGCTACTGCATTGTCCAATCATCGTACGAGCGTCTCGTAATCCACAATTCTGGCACGCCTATGTGTTGTCCCTTCTGCACCAGGTCCTCCCATATTACCTTCTGTAGCGGCGTGTAAATGAGGTAAGGTGCTCTGCAGAAGGTAACTTGAGCACCCGGCGGTGAATCCAGAGATAGATTAAACCTTCTGTAGAGCACCTTGTAGCGGCGTGTAAAGGCGGTATCGGGTACCGTTTGTAACCGTTGGTACGTGCTCGTGCATGTGAAACACCCTGTTGTTTCCACCCTGCTGTAGCGGCATGTAAAGGTACCTTTCCAGATAGAATGTGAAGGCTGCAGCTGATAAATGACCACTTAGGGTGCTTTCACATGTTGCATTTCTGGTGCGGACGAGACTGGGTGATTTGTGCGCAGGCATCCGCCTGCGCACAGATCACATGTGGGAGTGAATGGGTGCGCACGGTCATGCGCAGTCAAGCGCAGCACCGTGCGCTCCCATTATAAAGATAAAGGCTGGCGGTGCTGCGCTCACATTGCGGCTCCCCTCCGCAGAACGCTGCGGAGGGGAACGCAAATGTGAAAGTAGCCTTACTGCAGTGATTAGTGAACCCCACACCCCGAAGGAGGAAAAGGGAGGAGGACATAGCGGAGGAGCGACAAGGGACCTCTTTGTACTGTATGATCTTTTTCTGTTTTAAAACCCCATTTGGCCCATTTTTTTTTTTTATAGAATAATCTGTAGTGGACAACCCATTAATTAAGCTTTTAAACAAGTTTGTTGACCATGAGCTATGGATAATTAAAGGAGAACAGGTTATTTGCTTTGTTGTGTAGCTAAAAGGTAATTGGATTACTCATGTGTAATACAAAAAGGTTGATCTTGTATTTCCAAAATAAAAATGTTCAAACAGGCGCTCCACTGAAGTGACTAAAATGCCAATCTATACTAGCACAGCATTACAGGAGCAGCCATTATACATCACATAATATATTATTCTCAATTTAGTAATTTGGGGTAATTCTGATCAGATTGTCTGCCATCTGGCACATCTATGGCTTTCTATACATTATAGATTATTTTACCCTTCTGTGTTTGTGAAGGTCAGGTAATCTTGTTTGAGCTAAAATAATCTACATGATCAAAGGCATCCCTGGCCTGTATAACTAGAAGAATGTGACATGCAAAAGTGTCCATTCACCTTCGTTAACCCCTTTGAGATGCGGACAATTTTTGTATTTTAGCTTATTTCCTCCCCTTCTTCCCAGAACCATAACTTTTTTTTATGTTTTCAACAACATAGATATATGAAGGCTTGATTTTTGCAAGACAAGATGACCTCATTCTTTTAAGGATATTGTGTACTGTGAAATATGTTAAAAAAAAAAAAAATCCAAATGGGGAGAAATTGGGAAAAGCGAACACAATTCTTACATTTATTTATTTTTTTTTGCAGAATTGTTCCTGTGGTATTATACATTTTGTGGTAAAAAAAATACATCAAAATATGATTCTCCTTATGTCAATTATGGGGATAGCAAACATGTCCAGTTTTTTTTTTTTGTTTTGTTTTTTTAAATATTGTTAGTGGTGAAAAAAAATCTGAAGTTTATCCATTTTCCAGATCCATAACGTATTCATTTTTTGGTCGATGGA
>JARQOC010000002.1:113983119-114020278 GCA_033576535.1 Allobates femoralis
AAGTAAAAGGGTGGATCTTACTGATCCATCTGGCAACGTTTCAGCAGATTGCTCTGCCTTTCTCAAGCCCAAGCCTCACACAGAGCAATCTGCTGAAACTTCACCAGATGAATCAGTAAATCCACCTACACCTTTTCGTCTCGCTTTTGGGGTGCCAGCTGATTACCTAAACAGGGTCTGGAGTCCTCCGCTGCATGTGCTTCCATTCAAAGTCTAGGGGCTTTCTGAAAGAGATGCATTTCATAGTCAATGTTAGTTTTCATTGCCCATGTAAATGGAGCTTTGGATCTATTGTTTTTCTTTTTGTCCATAGTACTTTAAAATTCTCTTCAACGCCGTTTACTTTTATTAGGAACAAAAAAGAAAAACCACCTTCACTTCAAGAAATTTTTGATATTTGTTCATAAGGAAATATATTGTGATGTTTAAACAACTGTTCTAAGAGTTAGAATTACTGTAATTATGACGGATATGTGGTGTGGATTCTGCCCCCACCCAACATCTGCAATTGGAACTACAATGCATATAACTGTGGTTTTCAAACCCTCAACCACATAACAGAAAAAAACCCATTGAAAACAGCGACTACACAGATATAATACATTTTCAACACATTGGGTTAAATATGCTAAAAGTGATCTGTATTTTATGACCTAATAATTGCAGATGTCAGGACTTGGGCTATATTCATACTTCTATGCGGAAATTCCAATTGTCTGTGCCGCTTGGAGGAATTAATGTTCAAAACGGATCCCGTGCATAACTGATGCAAACTTAAGCAGTAAAGACCACATAGACTATTATAGAGTCTGGCAGGGTTTCATTATTTAAATAGTTTTGTTTTGTTTGTTTTTTGAGAAGGGAGAAAAAAAAGGTTCTGCTTGATGCATTTTTTTCCATTTAAAAGCGGACACGTCAGATGAACCATACAATAATTAACGGGCTCCTCTTCTTCGTTTGCATCAGTTATGCAGCAGATCCATCTTAGGCTGCTTTCACACTGCAGTTTTTTCACTGATCAGTGTCCATCAGATTGTGTGCCAAAACCAGGAGTGTCTCCAAAACTCAGAACAGGTGTCAATCTTTCAATTATAGTTTTTCTCTGCAAGTTCCTCTCCTGGTTCCTCTCCGGGTTTTGGCATACAAACTGGATAGACACTGATCAGTGAAAAAACTGCAGTGTGAAAGCAGCCTTAGGCTGCTTTCACATAACGATTTTCGGTCATCCGATTGTATCCGTTTCAAAACGGATACAATCGGATCCGAAATCGGACCCATGTTCCCCTATGGGAATCGGATGGGAACGGATGTGCCACTATTGGCATCCGATTTTGGCACCATCCGATCCCATCCGATGTAATCACGGGCACAAAATCGTAGCCTGCTACGATTTTGTGTCCGTGACTCACATCGGACAGCCTTGGATCACTGCTGATCCGAGGCTGTCCGATGTGCCCACAGCATAGGAGCCTATGGACATCGGATCTGAGTTCACCTCAGATCCGATGTCGGCTCCGTATCTCCCTGTCTTTCCCTACTCTCCTGCCTCCTCCATCTTCTTCCCTCTCCTACTCTATATGATGTGCCCCCGCTATTCTATCTGTGTCCCCCACTCTTCTATCCTCATCTATCCCTATCCTGTCCCCTGTCCTCTCCCTGGGTGTAAAAAAATTAAAAAAAACTCCTCGGAGTATACATCACCTGTCACCGCTCCCACGCTGCCGCACGATCAGGGCTAAAGGACCTGTGATGATGTAAGAGCCCGGTCACATGACCCGGTCAGCTGACCGGGTCATATGACTCTGACATCATCACAGGTCCTTTAGCCCTGATCGTGCGGCAGCGTGGGAGCGGTGACAGGTGATGTATACTCCCGGAGGAGTTTTTTTTTTTTTTTTACACCCAGGGAGAGGACAGGGGACAGGATAGGGATAGATGAGGATAGAAGAGCGGGGGACACAGATAGAATAGCGGGGGCACATCATATAGAATAGGAGAGGGAAGAAGATGGAGGAGGCAGGAGTAGGGAGAGACAGGGGACCGCAGGATCCACACGGATCCTGCAGATCGGATGGTTATTTGCCATCCGATTGCAGGGATCCGTATGGATCCGTGCCTGTCCGTGGGATCCCCCTTCAAAGTCGGATCCCACGTACAGGCACAAAAACGTTATGTGAAACCAGCCTTAGACATTAAAAAGAAAGCTGTCATCCAGACTATGAGCACAGCCTTAGGGCTGTCATTGGTAAATAAGAAAAAAACAGCCTAGCTGAAAATGTGAAACTGCTGCATCAATCATATTGCAGATAAAGCAATGTTAATTATATATTTTGGTTAATGCTATTAAAACACCACTCCAGTGTGTTTTTTTTTTTTTTTTATATTGGCGCTGTAGTGGTGCTTTAAATCTAATTCCCCTGACCCCTGTTTTATACTCTCCTGCGGCCGTCTTCATCTTCTATCACCGCCTCTCCGATCAGTCTCCTGGGATTTGTGACCTGCCGGCAGCTCCACTCTTTCACAACTCAATACATCTCTATGGGAGCCTCATTCTGCCTCTCATAGAGTTGCATTTAAAGCTTGTGACATTAACTTATGACTTCCAGCCAGACAGAAGTTATGAGCACAAGATGGCGGTGTCTGTAAAAGGAGAAGCCATTGCAGGGCGAGTATAAGACAGGGGGCTAAGATTTGAAGTGCCACTCCAGATGTAAAAAAAAACCAAACAGGTCTAGTGATTTAAATGTTGTGCACAATTTCCTATATACATACAGTTTTCAGGATGTAAATTAGGAAATGGGATCAATAAAATTGTTTATTACGTTAGAACTGCAAAGATTCGTTTATTAAGATAACAGTGTGTTTTTGTTTATTTTAACACATGGTTCAAGTTTTGACTTTTTAAAGGGATCCTGTCACCCCCAAAACGCCTCATAAGCTATAAAAGATGTCCCTAGAGCATATTATCACTTATCCTACACTCCTTTTTGGTCATAAATGCATCTAGTGAAAATGTAGATAAACGTTATTAAACTCACTCATTAGCGATGTTAATGAGTGGCTACTGTATTCATAGTCACCCAGTCAGGCTCTCCCTCCTCATAATATCACACCTTAACAGGCATGATCTTGAACACAGATTCAAATGCGCGCCTCTCCGCTCTCCTCTGTGTCGGCGGGGCTGCAGTGCGGCTGTATGACGCGAATCGCGTAATTTCCGGCTTCGGGTGACGTATGTACACCCGCGCCGCTCTGTTATGCCTCCAGCACGCATGCGCAGTGCGGGGCTTGGAGCTAACAGAGTGATGCGGGTGTACATACTTCACCCGAAGCCGGAAATGACGCGATTCGCGTCATACAACTGCACACTGCAGCCCCCGGCCGGCAGAGGAGAGCTGGGAGGTGCGCATTTGAATCTGCGTTCAGGATCACGCCTATTAAGGCGTGATATTATGAAGAGGGAGAGCCTGCCTGGGTGACTATGAATACAGTAGCCACTCATTAGGTATGTTAATGAGTGAGTTTAATAACGTTTATCTACATTTTCACTAGATGCATTTATGAGCAAAAAGGAGTGTAGGATAAGTGTTAATATGCTCTAGGGACATCTTTTAATAGCTTATGAGGCGTTTTGGGGGGTGACAGGATCCCTTTAAGTAAATTCTATATTTTATAATTTTAAAAGAGAAGCAAACTTGCACTAACACACGCCATGTTACTGTGTAATATATGGATTAAATTATGGTGGGGTCACAGGACTTGTACATTAGTATGAAAATGCTTTGCTTGTATTAGAAATTTGAATAAAAAAATTACATTGTTCATAACAAAGCAATCTTTTTGTTTGGATGTGAACTTCAGTCATTTGGGAGACTATTGTAAGTTTTTCTTATGCTTCATCAAATGGATTAAATCATGGTGCCCCCCAAGGCTATAGTAATGCACTGAACTGCATCTATTTAAGAACAGCTAGTGTTCATAAACAGAACCCGAACACAGATTTCCCTGGGAAATCCTCTGTCACGTTTGGAGCGGATGAGGGGAATGGCACAGGAAGGGATAACGGGCAAGGGTGACTGGGCTAGTCTGGCCCTAGACTTGGGGTCCCTGACTACCCTGTTCCCCAAGATACCTGCGAAAGGGTGCTGGCTCGAATCTCTTCACCATCATTCAAATCCTCAACCTACCGTCAGCGAAGAGCATCTACCTCCACCCATGGACCAGGAAAAAGACACCTTTCCAAGTGAAGGGGATAGCAGCTGCACCAGCAGCACGTCTGCACAACACGAGTCCTAGATGAGAAATTAACTCAATCTGCGACGTGATGGAGTGAAGCAGAACTACTTAAGGCTGAGGGACTGGAGAGCGGAATGTTCAGACACAACTCTCCACCTGAGCTATGACTCACTCCTCACCTGCAGAGCCACCCACCACACATTCATCAACTGCAGCTTCAATATCAACCCTAATTGAGCCAAAGGAAAAAAAAACTAGTTTAAACAGCAGCAGAACAATACGTAATATCCTTGTTATAGTTCTGGTCTGGGGGCGGTGGGAACTATAAAACAAAGGACATGATTAATAAACAACATCATTATACTTACTGGGTCCCGCTACCCAATGTCCCGCCATGTCTACTTCCAGGCTGCTCATTATCTTCTGGGATATTAACTGCAGAGGGCGAAACAGTCAATCACAGATGATGTCACATAGTATAGGCATCTTTGATTGGCTGTTCGAGTAATATACAATTGGTCCATGCATTTTAGTATGGTAGAATGTATAGGCTGATTTCAGCTTACTCTAGAAGCCAATCACAGATGCCCAGTCTCTGTGACAGCATCTGTGATTGGATGTTGGGTGCTAAATAAATAATTTTTAAAAATGACATAGCGGTCTAGGGTATTTTTGATTCTCAGCGCAGATAGTTATGTGCTGCTAGCCCCAGCTGCCTGGTTTTACCTTGGCTGATTATTAAAATACAGCGGGAGCCCACACTTAAATTTTTTTAAATTATTTAAATAAATAATAAAATGGGCTTCCCTGTATTTTGATTGTTAGCCAAGGTAAAGCCCGCAGCTGGGGCTTGAAGCACATAACTATCCGCTATATCTATGCTGAGAATCAAAAATACTGTGGACCGCTACATCATTTTTTAAATTTATTTAGTTTTACGCTACTGTATGTATGACAGACTCAAAAGCCAATTACAGACTGTCACAGAGAATGGGCATCTGTGATTGGCTGCTGGAGTAAGCTGAAACCAGCCCATACATTCTACCATACTAGACTGTATGGGCTAATTGTAGATTACTCGAACAGCCAATCACAGGCGCCTATTCTGTGTGACAGCGTCTGTGATTGGCTGTTGGAGCCAGTGCAGTAAAAATCCTGGAAGTTAATGAGTGCCCCCAGAAGAAGATGCGTCAGGACCCGGTAAGTATAATGACAATTTATTAATTATGTACAGCCCCCAGCCCCATCCAATAACTGTAAAGACTGCGATTGAGGTTCGGACTCAAGTTTGAGTCCCGTTCGGCATCGAACTCTGACCTTAAAAAAAGTGCGGGCAAGTTCAAATATAAGGCCTCCCCCAAAAGTAAGACCTACCTAAATGTTTGTTTTTGAAGCATGTCTGCCGAACAGAATACCAGGACATGCAGCTGTGATTCTTTTTACCGTAGCCCATCGCTGTTGTCCTGTGGCCGCTGCTTTATGTATTTTGGGTGTTGTTAGTTTGCAGTTTAAAAAAAATATATACAAGGAACAAAATGTGATGTGACCTGTGACGCAAACTAACCAACCTGTCCTCTGAATGGACTCAACTGCAGTTCTGATCAACTTTATCACATTTTCACTGTGTTCCAAATTATTATGCAGGGTTTTCTTTTTATTTTTATTTTCAATGAAACCCATTGATGGTATTGTGTCTCAGGGTTCTTTGGATCATTGAAATCAGTCTCAGATATCTGTGATAGTTAGTTTGGCAGGTGAGCCCAATAAAAGGAAAACTGGGTGTTCCACAATATTATGCAGGCCAGTTTTCAAGTAACATGGGAAAGAAAAAGGATGTCTCTGCTGCTGAAAAGCAACAAATAGTGCAATGCCTTGGACAAGGGATGAAAACATTTGATATTGCACGAAAACGTAAGCGTGATCATCGTATTGTGAAGAGATTTGTGGCTGATTCTGAGCACAGATGTGTTTGTGCAGATAAAGGCAGAATTAGGAAGGTTTCTGACGAGCAAGTTCATCAGAGTAAGAGAGCAGCTGCTAAAAAGGCCTTACAAACCAACAAACAGATATTTGAAGCTGCTGGTGCCTCTGGAGTGCCTCGAACCTCAAGGTGTAGGATCCTTCAAAGGCTTGCTGTGGTGCATAAACCTACTATTCGGCCACCCCTGAACAGTTCTCACAAGCAGAAACAGTTGCAGTGGGTCCAGATATACATGAAGACTAATTTTCAAACAGTCTTGCTTACTGATGAGTGCCGAGCAACCCTGGATGGTCCAGATGAATAGAGTAGTGCATGGTTGGTGGATGCCACCATGTCCCAACAAGGCTGCGACGTCAGCAAGGAAGTGGAGAAGTCATATTTTGGGCTGGAATAACTGGGAAACAGCTGGTAGGCCCCTTTAAGGTTCCTGAAGGTGTGAAAATGACCTCTGCAACGTATATAGAGTTTCCAACTGAGAACTTTCTTCCATGGTACAAAAAGCAAAAACGTGTCTTTAGGAGCAAAATCATCCTCATGCATGTCAATGCACCATCTCATGCTACAAAGAATATCTCTGTGCCATTGGATGCTATGGCCATAAAAGGAGATAAACTCATGGTGTGGCCACCATCTTCCCCTGACCTCAACTCTAAAGAGAACCTTAGGAGTATAATCAAGCAAAAGATCTATGAGGGTGGGAGGCAGTTCACATCAAAACAGCAGCTCTGGGAGGCTATTCTGACGTCATCCAAAGAAATACAAGCAGAAACTCTCCAGAAAATCACAAGTTCAATGGATGCAAGAATTGTGAAGGTGATATCAAAGTAGGGTTCCTATGTTAACATGTAACTTGGCCTGTTAGGATGTTTTGGAGTTAAATAGCTTTTTATTTCAGTGAATGTGACCTCCTAATGCTGCAAATTCAACAAATGAGCATTTTCAGTTCTTTCAAACATATCAAATGTTTACAAACTCTACTGTGCATAATAATTTGGAACAGTGCTTTCAGAGTTTTTTTAATTTTGAAAATTATACTGTTATCATAGGGATATTACTTCAATAAAATTTGATGTATACTCTAACGGGTGATGACTTTTATTACACTGACTGTCATTTGTACCGACCATTTAGGAAAATCAGAAAAATAACATTTGCATAATAATTTGGAACACAGTATATTTGCAGAGTATCTTCAATGGCAGATTGTGTGGCTACTGCTCTGCTTTCTGCTATCCCTAACAGAGCCTTGTGGTTAGATCACACACATGTACGAATACACCAATGCTGGTTTTAACATTGCACCACAGCAGAATCTGCAGATGTTATATGGAAATCTGCACCTAACATTGCAAAATGTGTAGTGAAAAGCATAAACTATTATTATTATTGTTATTATTATTTATTTAGAGTTTTTTTTAATTTTGAAAATTATACTGTTATCATAGGGAGATTTCTTCAATAAAATTTGATGTATACTCTAACGGGTGATGACTTTTATTACACTGACTGTCATTTGCACCACCCATTTAGGGAAATCAGAGAAAAAGAACATTTGCATAATAATTTGGAACACAGTGTAGACAATTACTACTTAGGCATTTCCAACAAAATAACCGCTAATACTTATAGGAAGGAATCCTATGAGTAATGGTGGTTATTCTGCTGGAAGCGCGTAAACCACGTTAATCCTTATGGTTACATGATGTTAATCTGCTGCTGTAAATAAAATTGGAAATTTGGGATGGAAAGTTCCTTGGAACTCCTTTCTGCATATTCACTTCTAATTGGTTGAACTAGGACAGCTGGAGTCGGGACTCTGCCTTCGTGAATGGACTTATCAGGTCTGCACATTGATGGCGTGGTGAGCTTGACTTTTTCTTCAGTATTAGGGATCTTAATGGGTGACTGTGTGTACAGTACAGACCAAAAGTTTGGACACACCTTCTCATTCAAAGAGTTTTCTTTATTTTCATGGCTATGAAAATTGTAGATTTACACTGAAGGCATCAACACTATGAATTAACACATGTGGAATTATATACTTAACAAAAAAGTGTAAAACAACTGAAAATATAAGAAATGATAAGAAAAGCGACACACAAATTGAAAGCGATCACCAAAATAAAGTGCAAAGTTATAGAATTTTATTATTTTTACAGGGAAAAAACAAATGTACATATAGTAAAAACAATTAAAAAAGGGGGTGTAGGGAAACCCCTTATACAAAAATGGTTCCCCAGATTGCTTCAACAGTCATGTGACAATGATTAGATTACTAGTAAAAAGGCCCGATGCAATTGCATCGGGAGCGCAGTGAAATTTATTGTGTGTATAGAGGCGGCTCTGTGGGTAGCAGAGTATAGAGGCGGCTCTGTGGGTAGCAGAGCATAGAGGCGGCTCTGTGGGTAGCAGAGCATAGAGGCGGCTCTGTGGGTAGCAGAGCATAGAGGCGGCTCTGTGGGTAGCAGAGCATAGAGGCGGCTGAAGCGGCTCAGTGGTGGAGGGGTGAGGAGAGAAGCGGCTGAGTGGTGGAGAGGTGAGGAGAGAAACGGCGTAGTGGTGGAGGGGTGAGGAGAGAAGCGGCGTAGTGGTGGAGGGGTGTGGAGAGAAGCGGCTCAGGGCTGGAGGGATGAGGAGATATGCGGCTCAGGGCTGGAGGGCAGAGGAGATAAGCGGCTGAGGAGATAAGCGGCTGAGGGCTGGAGGGGTGAGGAGATAAGCGGCTCAGGGATGGAGGGGTGAGGAGATAAGCGGCTGAGGGCTGGAGGGGTGAGGAGATAAGCGGCTCTGGGCTGGAGGGGTGAGGAGATAAGCAGCTCTGGCTGGAGGGGTGAGGAGATAAGTGGCTCAATTGAATGGGCGAGGGAGGCGAAGTTGAAATAGGGGCGTGACTGAGAGACACTGGTGTTATGTGGTGGGAGTGTCCTCGGTCACACTCATTATGACGGGCTTCGTTTTAGCTCCGCCCCCCGCTGTCATGGAATGTCGGTGTGAGCAGCTGGGGAGCAGAAGGATGTGGCGTGAGTATGTGGCGGGGAGCGGGTGAGGTGTGGGGGAGCGGGAGGGAGTGGCGGGCGGTGGGGAGAGCGGGAGGAAGTGGCGGGGAGCGACGGGCGGTGGGTGGAGCGGGCGGCAGCATGTTTGCGCTTCCGGCCAGTGTCGGCGGCTCGCGATGGCGCATGCGCGCCATCGTTCGCCACACGTGATATCGGCACAGTGGCCGGAATAGCCAAACTGCTGATTATGTATAGAGATATATATATAGTACTTCACAGTACAGTATAATATGAGTCTGAAAAAAGCTTTCAAATACATAAAGCTAAATCCTATGGTGGGTTTACACGTCCCGATATCGGCCCGATATCGTAGCCAACGACGCGGGAGCGCGCTTTTTGAGCGCGCTTTTCCCTGCATCGCCAGTTTAGACAGCCCGATATTGGGATACAACGTCCCAGGAACAACCATTTAACATGGGAGTGAATGGGTGACGTGGCAGTACACATCGGAGTTGGGCTGTCAGACGGGACGATGTGGCTACAACTGGCATCCGATATTGGGCGGTTGAATAGCACGCTCATTCGACCCCCGATATCGGTTTGCCATCGTTCCTGCATCGTATCGGATGTTCAGACCGTACAACGCAGGAACGATATCGGGTCCAACTCACGAACCACGTGACTTTTGGTCAGAGTTGGACGCCGATATCGCGACGTGTAAACCCACCATTAGAGAACAATACAGTTGTCACACTTCAAATACAGAGCCAGTACACAGGTGCAATGGTAACCAGATGGAAATCAGTTAGCCCAGACCACATAAGCCATTCCCACTCAGTATAAGGTCATAATTCTTATCCACAATCAAGTAACAAGCAGTATATACCATTTAAACCAGAGGTCCCCAATGTCAGTCCTCGAGGGCCGAACCAGTGCAGGTTTTCAGGATCTCCTTAGTATTGCACAGCAGGCAATGATTCCAATCCCTGTGCAATAGTAAGGAAATCCTGAAAACCTGCACTGGTTCGGCCCTCGAGGACTGACATTGGGGACCTCTGATTTAAACCCTGCTAACAAGTAACCTGCGGTAATTTCTGGAGGTATTATGACCTGGGGCTAGGCCAGCCTACTGTCAGTCAAACCTGAAACGATCCACACCCTGGCATCTAGATCAATAGCAAAATTGGGATCCCAGCTGAGCCCTACGCGTTTCGTCGCCACTAGGGGCGACTTCGTCAGGGGTGTAGATCCCAATTAATATTTGCGGTGCCCTTGAAATTTTTACATTGATTACAACTGAAAATATGTCTTACATTCTAGGTTCTTCAAAGTAGCCACCTTTTGCTTTGATTACTGCTTTGCACACTCTTGGCATTTTCTTGATGAGCTTCATGAGGTAGTCACCGGAAATGGTTTTCACTTCACAGGTGTGCCCTGTCAGGTTTAATAAGTGGGATTTCTTGCCGTATAAATGGGGTTGGGACCATCAGTTGTGTTGTGCAGAAGTCTGGTGGATACATAGCTGATAGTCCTACTGAATAGACTGGTAGCTGCTTTTTTCATGCCATAATACAAATTCTAACTATTCAGTAGTCTATTCAGTAGGACTATCAGCTGTGTATCCACCAGACTTCTGCACAACACAACTGATGGTCCCAACCCCATTTATAAGGCAAGAGATCCCACTTATTAAGCAGGCACACCTGTGAAGTGAAAACCATTTCCGATGACTACCTCTTGAATCTCATCAAGAAAATGCCAAGAGTGTGCAAAGCAGTAATCAAAGCAAAAGGTGGCTACTTTGACGAATCTAGAATATAAGACATATTTTCAGTTGTTTCACACTTTTTTGTTAAGTATATAATTCCACATGTGTTAATTCATAGTTTTGATGCCTTCAGTGTGAATCTACAATTTTCATAGTCATGAAAATAAAGAAAACTCTGAAAGAGAAGGTGTGTCCAAACTTTTGGTCTGTACTGCATGTGTCTCCAGTACATGTGAAAATTGGCGCCATGTACCAGAAAGACAATGTCTATGGAGCTGATGGAGAAATATGCACATAGCACTTGGTTATTTCCATTAATCGCATAGACTATAGAGGTTGACAATGTGCACCCTTAGTGTTCTAAAGATGGGGTCTTTTTAGAGTGCTGTTCTTATGCCTCTAAAGCTCTGTTCTCAGAGTTGCTGGAGGTCTAATGTGAATTTGAATTTGGATTTTCTGGAAATCTGATTTTAATAATGGAGGTTTGGTTGTTTGTTGTTATTTGCAAAAAACATTCTTTATATAGCGTCAACATATTCCGCAGCACTTTACAATTCAGAGGATCATATACAGTCATAAGTAACAGTTATCAAAGAATACAATAAATAAAGCAACATATTGATGGCCCTGCTCATAAAAGCTTACAATCTAACAATAAGGGGGGATGGGGCGACAAAGTACAGGGGCTTGTTTACTATTATGGTCCAGCCAATTTAAGGAGATGGGGAATAGATAAGAGTTGCATGAGTGGCCACCAGCCATTCTTTGTAATGTTTTTGGGTCTTGTGGAGTGAATAGGCTATATCTAAGTGACTTCGATTAGGGAGCATGATAGGCCGCTCTGAAAAGATGTGTTTTTAGGGAGCGCCTGAAACTATGTAAATTGTGGATAGACCTAATTTCTTGGATTAGAGCATTCCAGAAAATTGGTGCAGCTCGGGAGAAGTCTTGGAGCCAGGAGTGGGAGGTTCGGATTAATACAGTAGTCTAAAGTCACTTCCAGAGCAAAGGGAATGGGTAGGGTGATAGACAGAGATGAGGGAGGAGAGGTAGGGAGGTGCTGCACCATGAAGAGATTTGTGGGTAAGAACAAGCAGTTTGAATTGGATCCTATAGTGTATAGGCAGCCAGTGCAAAGACTGGCACAGAGCGGAAGCATCTGAATAACAATTAGCCCGGCTGCTGCATTAAGGATGGACTGAAGAGGGGGAGGCCATTTAATAACGAATTACAATAATTACAATAAGGCGGGAGTGAATCACGGCGATGGTGAGAGTTTTTGTTGTTTCCATGGTGAGAAAATGGAGGATTGTAAGAGATTGTATATAGGAGATGAATGAAAGATCAGTAGCAAACATAACACCCAGACAGCGAGCCTGCTACCTAGGCGTTATCATGGTGCCACACACAGAGAAGGAACTGTCAAATTTAGGGAGGTTATTAGAGTGCTGGAGCAGAAGTTGTTCACTTTTGGAAAGGTTGAGTTTTAGATAAAGAGCGGACATTGGAAACTGCAGTTAGACAGTCATTGGCTTACTGTAATACAGTGGGGTTAAGGTCAGGGGATGAAATGTATAGTTGTGTGTTATCAGCATAAAGATGGTACTGGAAGCCAAATCTGCTGATGGTCTGTCCAATTGGGGCTGTGTAGAGAGAGAAGAGAAGAGGGCCAAGGACTGAACCCTGAGGGACCCCAATACTGAGAGGAAGAGGAGAGGAAGTGGATCCAGCAAACGATACACTGAATAAGCGGTCAGAAAGATAGGAAGAGAACCAAGAGAGAGTCGTGTCCTTTAGGCCGATGGAGTGCAGCATAGAGAGTAGGAGATGGTGGTCGACAGTGTCAAAAGTTGCAGAGAAATCAAGAAGAATAAGCAGAGAGTGGTCACCATTACGTTTTGCCATCAGAAGGTCATTGGTCACTTTTGAGGGCAGTTTCTGTACAGTGTAAGGGGCGAAAGCCAGACTGTAATGGATCTAGAAGAGAGTGAGTGGAGAGGTAACGTGTGAGGCAGGAGTAGACCAGGCGCTCCAAGAGTTTAGAGATGAAAGGGAGGTTGGAGACTGGTCTGTAGTTATTAGTGCAGGATGGGTCAAGAGAAGTTTTTTTTTTAATAATAGAGTAATGATAGAGTGTTTGAAGGAGGAGGGGAAGATGCCAGAAGAGAGGGAGAGATTGAAGATTTTGGTTAGGTGAGTGGTGACCACCAGAGAGAGAGACTGGAGTAGGTGTGAGAGAATGGGGGACAGTGGTTCATGTAGTGGGACGAGAGAAGAGAGGAGCCTGGAGATGACTTCATCTGTGACTGGTCAAATGTGGAGGGTGAGCCAGAGGAGACGTGGGGGGGAAGGGAATGTGAGTAGCAGTGCTTGGAGGCTGGGAGCCGATTTCCTAATGGAGGTTTTCTATTTTTAGTGAAGTAAGAAGCCAGATCATCAGCACAGAGGTCAGTGATAGGAGCTTGCACTTTAGGACTGAGGAGAGAGTGAAAGGTGTCAAAGAGTTTCTTTGGGTTGTTGGATAGTGAGGAGATCAGGGTGGTGAAGTAGGTCTGTTTGGCAAGGTGAAGGGCAGAGTTGTAAATTCTCAGCATAAATTTATAGTGAATGAAGTTTTCTGGAGTGTGAGATTTCCTCCATAGGCGTTCATCACTCCTAGAGCATCGCTGGAGGAATCAAGTTTGTAATGTGAGCCACGGCTGTTTGGAGGTTCTGAGGGTGAGGGGTGCTACTTGGTCCAGGGTGCTTCTGCGAGTGTCATTCTAATGATTTACTGCCAGATTGGGATAGGAGAATGAGGAGATTGGGACAGTGATGAGTATAGAGAGTCTGTGAGTGTATGAGAGTTAATGGCCTGTAGATTTCTGAATGTGTGATAGGTAGGAGTGTGCTGTGGTGGATGAGGGTTTGTGAGCGTGAAGGAGAGAATGTTGTGGTCAGAGAGAGGAAGAGGTGAGTTGTCTAAGGAGGAGGTTGAACAGAGCGGGACAAAGACCAGGTTGATGGTGTTACCGTCTTCGTGTGTCTCAGAGGTTGAGAGCTGTGAGTGGCCTAGAGAGGTGGTTAGAGATAGGGGCTGGGATGCTGATGGGGAGATGGGACTGTTTATGGGGATGTTGAAGTCTCCCAGAATAAGGGTTGGTAATTTTGAGGACATGAAGTGCAGCCACACAGAAAAATGATCAAGGCACTGGGTTGGTGACCCTGGTGGATGGTATACGACTGCTACTCTGAGGGGGAGGGGATGGAAGAGCCTGGTAGTGTGGACCTCAAAAGAAGGGAATGAAAGTGATGGAGCTGGGGGGATGATCTTGAAAGTACATTATGGGGACATAAGTTGGGGTTACCAGTCAGTGATTCAAACCAGTTTTTAACTGCTTTGAACAGGTGTGAGTGTACAACCTTGAGTAACAATGTGGTTTGACTGGTTTTAGTCAGACATTAACAGCTAGCTGCCCCATCAGCTTCAGTTGAGAGCTTGTTTCTGTGAGGAGTGGTTTAGTGTACTTTTTCTTTGTGTGATTCGTGCATGTAAAAATGGATGTTACTCCACAGAAGAGGTCTAGAATTATTACTCTTATTGAACATACAAGTCTGACTGTAAGAGAAATCGCTTCCACCATTGGTATTGGAAAATCTACCGTTTCAATAATAATTCGCACATACAATGAAACTGGATCATTTTCTCCAAAATGAAAAGGGAATTGTGGAAGAAAAAGGAAAACGACACCAAGAACTGATAAAACACTTATCAGGAATAGTAAAACTAATGCAAGAAAAACAAGTAAAGACATGCTTTGTCCCAATTAATTTGCACAACACTGTAGTTTTGATAGTTTGATTTGTGGCATGGCTTATGATGCAATACCCTGGAATATGGTGGACTGAGGTTGTTCAATAGGCTGAAGAGTGTATGGGAACTGGACATAGTAGAGGATAGGAGAAAAGGGGTGATGGTACGGTGAAAGTGAATGACCTAGGCACATAGAAAGATAGACAATGAAATTGAGGACATAGTTAAAAATGAGACTGAAAGAGAGTGGGTTACCTGACTCTTACCATGAAATAACTGCATCCACTTAGCAACGGTACCACTTTGCATAAGGTACCACACGTGCTGCACTCCACACACGTGCACCCCTTAGAATAACTCTAAATTTATAGGGCACACTATGGTATGGCAAATAACTGTTCAAAACAAAAAAACGAATGGGCATTGACTACACAGTGAAGCTGTTCTATCTGTGGGGGAGGCATGGTGTCCCAGTGTAGCACTGCAGTCTTGCTGTGCTGGAGTCCTGGGTTTGTATTCCACCAAGGAAAACATCTGCAAACAGTTTGTATGTTCTCCACATGTTTGCGAGGGTTTCCTCCCACACCCCAAATTCATACAGATAGGGAACTTAGATTGTGATGGGGACAGTGTTGCTGATGTGGAATTTAATTAATATTATTATACAGATGTCTGAATGCAGGTTAACTTTAAAGTTAAAAACAAAAATGATTGTGTCCACTAGATGGCGCTCACCTGCTACATTATGTCACTAATAGAAGCAAGGAACAAAATATCTTCTCAGCATATCAATCAGTGTTATGTTACCAGAGGAGTAGAATTTGCACACTGCATATATTTAGATCCGCTAGCCTTATCTCATCAGTGAGGTTCCAACTGCAGAAGAAAATTAGCAGATGTCACCCAGTTGCTGTGGAGAAACAGCGGCAGAATTATAAGTAGTGTGTCAGTCCCCTCCCCTCCTGTACCTGTATGTCCTGATTGTCTAGAGTTAGTGTACTTGTCCTTGTCTCCCTTATCCTCATGTAAAGCGCCATGGAACCTAATGGCGCTATATAAATAAATAATAATAACAATGATAATAATAGTTTATGCTTTTCACTACACATTTTGCAATGTTAGGTGCAGATTTCCATATAACATCTGCAGATTCTGCTGTGGTGCAATGTTAAAACCAGCATTGGTGTATTCGTACATGTGTGTGATCTAACCACAAGGCTCTGTTAGGGATAGCAGAAAGCAGAGCAGTAGCCACACAATCTGCCATTGAAGATAGTCTGCAAATATACTGTGTTCCAAATTATAATGCAAATGTTATTTTTCTGATTTTCCTAAATGGTCGGTACAAATGACAGTCAGTGTAATAAAAGTCATCACCCGTTAGAGTATACATCGAATTTTATTGAAGTAATATCCCTATGATAACAGTATAATTTTCAAAATTAAAAAAACTCTGAAAGCACTGTTCCAAATTATTATGCACTTTAGAGTTTGTAAACATTTGATATGTTTGAAAGAACTGAAAATGCTCATTTGTTGAATTTGCAGCATTAACAGGTCACATTCACTGAAATAAAAAGCTATTTAACTCCAAAACATCCTAACAGGCAAAGTTACATGGTAACATAGGAACCCTTCTTTGATATCACCTTACAATTCTAGCATCCATTGATATTGTGAGTTTCGAGAGTGTTTCTGCTTGTATTTCTTTTGATGATGTCAGAATAGCTTCCCAGAGCTGCTGTTTAGATGTGAACTGCCTCCCGCCCTCATAGATCTTTTGCTTGATTATACTCCTAAGGTTCTCTATAGGGTTGAGGTCAGGGGAAGATGGTGGCCACACCATGAGTTTATCTCCTTTTATGCCCATAGCAGCCAATGGCACAGAGGTATTCTTGTTCAAATATTTTTATTAAACATGAACATATACAACTGTTTAACAGGCACAGTTAATAACAGAAGAAATAATTTTTTACAGCATATATGATTACAATTGTTGATTCATATTATTACTTCAAATTAATTATTCTCAGGGCTGTACAAGATGAGTGGTAAATTTAGCTTAAATTTCCATTATATAGAACAATAGGTAAGGGGACAAGGAAGGAGGGGGGAAGGTAAAGAAGGGGAGGGAAGGGGAGGTTAAGGTAGGTAGAGTCTGTCTGATTAGCAAGTCGAAAGGTATTCAGGGCGTTCCCCAGCGTATATTTGGAGCATGAGTAGGAGGAAAAATCCTGTTCCATGGGTCCCATTTCTTAGAGTATTTGATTAACGTTTTTTGTCTTAAGGCGTACGCGTATTCATGAGAGTTATGCGAAGCAATTTTTTCAAGCAAGGTTGGGAATGGGGGATTGTCAGTGTCTCTCCACATTGAGGCAATCAAAGTTTTTGTGGTCAGTATAATGTGGACTATGATGGGTCTAAGTTGCAAGGGTATTTGATCCGTACCTATCAGGAGAATGATGAGTTCCGGGGTTAGAGTGAGTGAGTTATGTGAGAGGTCATATATAAGGAGTTGAACTTTGTTCCAAAAGGAGTTCAGATTCTTGCAGAACCAAAATATGTGTGAGATGGTACCAACTTCCTGGTTGCACCTCCAGCAGAGCGGAGAGTTGTCTTCCTTCATTAGATGTAAGCGTTGGGGAGTAAAATACCATCTTGTGAGGGATTTGTAGTGAGTCTCTAGTAGGGTCGAGCAAAAAATCATCTTCGGTAGATTCGATAGAGTTTGACTCATGGATTCAGTGTCAATTGATATTTCCAGTTCTCTTTCCCAAGCCATTAGATTAGGGGTTTTGGTAAGTGCTAAGTCCAAATTTATCGCCTTGTAGATATTTTTGGTCGTCCAGAATATAGGGCTGTGAAGGAATTTGAATAGGTTCATTATAGTGAGTGGTAGTTGGAAGTTCGGGGACTTTTTGGTTACGTAGACATTGATTTTTTCCCACACTTGTAAGTCTGTGTCTTGTAAAGAAAAGTTGGTTTGTAGTAGGGCAAAAGGAAGAAGATAGTTTAGTCTGTCGAAGATATCAGATAGGAATTTGATTCCTTTTTTTTTCCAAGAATCTATATTAAGAGATGGGATTAACAATGTTAGAATCTCAATTGGGATCCAATCATGTGATGAGGTCGGAGTGTTCACTAGTGTTTTAGTAGAAAGTTGTTTCCATGCTTGTATTGTGGCTCTAGTAGTCAGTTCTTTTGGGAGCTGTTTTGATTTGTCGCAAAGGTGTGATAACAAGAGTAGATTAAGTTTTTGTTTTGGATGTCTTGCTTCTTCCAGAGATAACCAGCTAGGTCTTGAGGTTTCGTTCCACCAGGTTTTGCTCAAGGCAATTATAGTAGCATTATAGTATGCTGCAATGTTTGGTATAGCCAGTCCACCATTTGCTCTACTTTTCTCTAGTGTTGTCCTAGCTACCCTTGGCTTCTTTTGTCCCCAAACAAAGGATATTAACTGTGATTGTAGTTTCTTTATCCAGGACTTCTTTATTGGTATTGTGAGAGAACGGAAAATGTATAGCACTTTAGGTAAGATAAACATCTTGTACGCTTCGATTTTCCCCAACCAAGATAGATCTGTTTTGGCGATGTGTGTGAGATCTTTCTGAATAGTAGCAATTAGGGTGGAGAGATTTTGATCCATTAAGGTGGAAGTATGAGATGTGATTTTTATTCCCAAAAAGTCCAGGTCTTTCCTATCCCAATTTAGACTATGTTCACTTTTGATTGTGGACAGTGTTTCAGGGTCCAGGTTATAGTAAAGAACCTGGGTTTTGTTTATGTTGATTTTATAGGAGGAAACTGCCGAGAATTCCTCGATGGTGGCAAATAGGTTTCTTAAAGAATTAATAGGGTCAGAGAGAGATAGTAAGACATCATCGGCGAACAAGCTTATTTTGTACTCTTTGAATTTGGTGTGGATGCCCTTTATGAGAATATTCATGCGAATTTTCTCAGCCAGAGGTTCTATGTAGAGATCAAATAACGATGGGGAGAGGGGGCAGCCTTGTCTGGTTCCGTTGGAGAGGGGGAATGCATTAGAAAGAGTGTTGTTGGTCATGATGTTAGCCGTCTGTTTAGAGTATAATGATTTGAGTACTTGTACTATATTGCCTTTGAAGCCAAATTTGCTAAGTGTTTCGAACAGAAAGCCCCAATGGACTCTATCGAACGCTTTTTTAGCATCGACTGAGACCAGTAGAGCTGGGACCCTGTGTTTCTCTATGTGGGAGAGTAAATTAATGGTGCGTCGGGTAGCATCTGCTGAACCTCTATTTTTAACAAATCCTACCTGATCACTGTGGATCAATTTTGGGATGATTTTTTGTAATCTTGTGTTGATAGTTTTAGTTATTATTTTGAGGTCGGAGTTAAGAAGGGAAATGGGGCGGAAGTTAGACACATTGTCCGGGTCACCTTTATTTTTTGGGATTAAAGTTATTGTGGCTTGAAGTAGTTCTTTAGAGGGTTGTGAATTAGGGTTAGTTAGGTCATTTAAGAGTCTTGTTAAATAAGGCGTAAGTATTTTTTGGTATGTGGTATAGTACTCGTTTTGTAGTCCGTCTGGACCAGGGGATTTGAGTTTTTTAAGTGTCTTGATTGTGTCTATGACCTCCTCTTCAGTGAATGGAGAGTTTATGTAGTCCAGGTCATCTTTGGTGAGTGAGGGAAGTTCGATTGAATTTAGGAATGCAGTGATCTTATTGAGTGTGGGAGTTGGTTCTGAATGAGATTGATTTAAATTATATAATGACTTGTAGTATTCAGCAAAGGTATCTGAGATATTCTTTGGGAGTTTTTGTAAAATGTTGTGTTTATTTTTTATTTGAGATATTGTGGACTTAACTCTACGGGCTTTTATGAGTTTTGCGAATAACTTATTTGGTTTGTTTGAAGAGACGTAGAAGTTAGATTTGGATAGGCGAGTTATTTTATCGTAATCTGAGACTAGTAGGGATCTAAGATCAATTCTTAATTTAAGAATCTCTTTCATGGTTGAGTCAGAGGGATGAATTGAGACAGAGTCTTCAAGTTCTTTTAATTGTCTAATTATGTTGTCTGTGGCAGCAGTTAGGGTTTTTTTGTGTCTTGCGTTTAATTGTATTAAAAGGCCTCTAACAACTGCTTTGTGGGCCGACCATACAGTAGATATTGTTGTCTCCTCAAGATCATTCTCCAAGAAGTAAAATTTCAAAGAGTTTTCTATTTCTGCTTTGTATTTTGGGTGTAGGAAGAGGAATGAGTTTGCTCTCCACCCTCCTTGGTAATTCTGAGTGGGGCCCCGTGAAGTACTGAAAAGTATGGGAGAGTGATCTGACCATGATCTTGGGAGTATGGTTACTTTCTTAATGAGCCTAAGTGAGTTGATATCTGTGAGGATCAAGTCTATACGTGCTAAGGATTTGTGAACATTTGAGAAATGAGTATACTCGATTGAGGAAGTATTGAGGCATCGAAATGCGTCAAATAGTTCTTCCTGTTTTATCATCGGGTCCAATTGAGTGTTCATGTTTCTGTTCTTGTTAGAGGAGTCAAGCAGGGCATTCGGTACTGCATTGAAATCTCCGAATATATATAAAGCACCCTCCTGAATCTCTCTAACAGTTCGCAGAAGTTTTTTTAGGAATGTAATCTGGCCAGAATTAGGGGCGTACACATTAACTAATGTGTGCATTGTGTTGTCCAATAGACATTTGAGTATGATGTACCTGCCTTCTGGGTCTGATATAAATTCTTTTTCTTCAAATTTAATTGTCTCTTTTATTAGTATGGCCACTCCTGATTTTTTTTTTTTGTTTGATGATAAAAAGATAAGCGGGTAGAAAGGGTTTGAAAATTTCGGAGTTTTGTCAATGCTGAATCTTGTTTCTTGAAGGCCTGCAACGTCTATGTTATGCCGTTTTAACTCTTTCCACACATAAAAACGTTTCTGTGGGGAGTTAAGTCCATTAGTGTTAAGTGATAGATAATTGTGAGACATGGCTGGCGAGAGTGTACGCTAGGTGAATTGAGTAGGAAGACTCTACAGGGAAAAGGGGTGGGATGGGGGAAAAGAAAACTTGGGTTAAAAGGATTGAGCAACTATGGATATTTATTACAAAACGTGTGTAACAGAAATTAGACAAGAATAGAACTAAATTGTTCTTTGGTGGAAGGGTTCGAAGAACCGATGAAGTACTTCCTCTGGCTAAAGTTTCGGCCATGGTGCCAATCAAAAGAGAGTGTCAAAGCCTATTGCTTTCTAGGTGTGGTCATCCTGGGTCTCCAATTCGGAGGTTTTTTAATGTTTTAAGTCCATTTTCGACTTCCTCAATATTGTGAGTTTTGTTATTGTGAGAGAAGATGATATCAGAGGAAGGGTGACTCCATCTGTACATGATGTGATTGCTTCTCAAAATCTCAGTGACCGGTCTGAGTGACCTTCTCTTATTTAGTGTTTCTTTCGAGAAGTCTAGGAAAACTTTGATGGAGTGGTACGGGGCTGGTAGTGTCTTGTATTTCTTTAGGTATTCATTTATTTGGTCTTTGGTTGAAAAAAAAGAAAATTTCGCAATTACATCCCTAGGAATGTCGTCAGCAAGTCTTTTTGGCTTAGGGATCCTGTGGGCTCTCTCGATTGAATATTCGAGTTCATGTTTACCTGGGATTGTTTTCTTAGCTAGATTTTTAATGTATTCTGGTAGGTCAGTATTTTTAATTGTCTCCGGGACACCTCTAAACTTCAAGTTGACTCTTCGGTCTCTATCTTCTCTGTCTATTATTTTGTTTCTTAGATAAGTTATCTCCTCTTTCATCTTGTGTTGTTCATTCCTGACTGCGGCAGAAACTGTCGTAAGTTTGGCAATGGAGTGGTCGTGATCATCTATTCTCGTGACTAATGAGGCTACTGTCGATTTAATTTCCTCTAGATGAGTTTTCATGTTATCCTCAATTTTGGACTGGAAAGATGAGAGTAAGTTTAACATGAAGGTTTTGTCCAGTGGTTGGTTTGGGTTTGAGGTGAGTAGCTGATCTAGTTCCGTGTTGCCCGTTTTTTGTTTCTGCCTAGCGGGGCTTTTAATGTTTGAGTCTTGTTCTAGTTCCACTGTATCGGATATTAGAGTGGGGTTCGGGAAAGTTTTAGAGGGGGTGCTCATTTCTCATTTCAGAGGTATTCTTTGCAGCATGAGATGGTGCATTGTCATGCATGAAGATGATTTTGCTCCTGAAGGCACGTTTTTGCTTTTTGTACCATGGAAGAAAGTTCTCAGTTGGAAAGTCTATATACGTTGCAGAGGTCATTTTCACACCTTCAGGAACCTTAAAGGGGCCTACCAGCTGTTTCCCAATGATTCCAGCCCAAAACATGACTCCTCCACCTCCTTGCTGATGCCGCAGCCTTGTTGGGACATGGTGGCATCCACCAACCATGCACTACTCTATTCATCTGGACCATCCAGGGTTACTCGGCACTCATCAGTAAACAAGACTATTTGTAAATTAGTCTTCATGTATATCTGGACCCACTGCAACTGTTTCTGCTTGTGAGCACTGTTTAGGGGTGGCCGAATAGTAGGTTTATACAGCACAGCAAGCCTTTGAAGGATCCTACACCTTGAGGTTCGAGGGACTCCAGAGGCACCAGCAGCTTCAAATATCTGTTTGTTGGTGTGTAAGGCTTTTTAGCAGCTGCTCTCTTAATCTGATGAACTTGCCTGGCAGAAACCTTCCTCATTCTGCCTTTATCTGCACGAACACATCTGTGCTCAGATTCAGCCACAAATCTCTTCACAGTACGATGATCACCCTTAAGTTTTCGTGCAATATTAAATGTTTTCATCCCTTGTCCAAGGCATTGCACTATTTGTTGCTTTTCAGCAGCAGAGAGATCCTTTTTCTGTCCCATGTTACTTGAAAACTGTGGCCTGCGTAATATTGTGGAACACCCAGTTTTCCTTTTATTGGGCTCACCTGCCAAACTAATTATCACAGGTATCTGAAATTGATTTCAATGATCCAAAGAATCCTGAGACACAATACCATCAATGGGTTTCATTGAAAAAAAAAAAATTAAAATAAAACCCTATGACACTTAAAACCAATTTGCATAATAATTTGGAACACAGTGTATACGGTGGATTTTGGTCCAGGTTTTATGGCATAGCTTGGCAATCTGGCCTCATTGTGAGAGGACCCTCACGTAATTACATCTTTAGTGTCTGCTGGTGTCGTATAAGATAAAAAATGAGTATTTTGTAGGCAGAGATGGGCACTTTCACCCTCAGCCCCCACACCATTATTCATGCATCCGAGCAGGTCATGAAACCCCTGACCAGTATTGCCTTACAACAGCTCTATTACCTCAGTGACCTCTAATGCTAAGGTTATGAAAGTGAGCAGACTGATCTGTGAGACACCACTTAGCTTTACAAATATCGACAGTCTGGTTTATGAAGGAGCAGAATACTTCTCCATGAATTGGGTTGGATGGAGTCATAGCCGTGTATATTTTACGCTGAAACATGTCAGACAAAACATACTTATAAAAACCGCCTGGGAAAGGTGCAACTACCGTAGGACATTTGGCTAAAGAGGCAGTTCCCCGTCTGCCCCCACAGGTCTCTCCCTATACCAATCCATAAAGGGGAAACATGTCAGTCTCTGTGAACAGGGTATGGAGATGCTGCTAGGGACTTTCTTTTTAGATTAATCGCATAGTCCCGGACACTGGTCTATAAGGCCATGTGCACACCGTGAGTATTTGTTGAGTTTTTTACCTCAGTATTTGTAAGACCACTGTGAGGTAGCAAACGGCTAGGGGACTCGTTTGGCAGCGTAAAGACACCGACAACCATGTATTTAACATAACATATGACAGCAGTTTATTAAATATTGTCAAACTGCACACATTAAGCTCAGCTCACATATTTACATGATCACAGACAAGATATACATAGAAGACTATTCACATAGTAACATGACATCACAATTCACATTACATATATCATATACACTGGAGCACTAACTACAGCTCCTATGGCGGTTACGGCCACCTGGCCTTATCTACTCTTTACATTTACATATACTACCTATTCACATATTGACAGGAACATTATAGACATCACAGTCTGCCCCCAATGCCAGCTATGCCCGCCTGGCATGATTCACACATTTATACACCATACATGGCACTTTTACATAAACCATTCCCTGTTTTTCATCATGGCACTCACACAGCCATACAAGGCACAGACCAGGTTTTAGGCTACCTGAGCTACCGGGCATCCCCAAGGTCTCCTCACCACGTGCTCTTCAGGTCGTCAGCTGCCTCCAAGTCTGCTGTCACAGGCCCAGACCTCCAGGTTCAACAGCTGCACCACATATCCGAGCGAGTACCCTCCAGGTTCAGCCAGGACCCCCATATGCTCAGGTTCTCTACCAGCCTCTTGGCCTGACCAATGTCTCCATATTCGTCAGAGGGACAGGTGCCTCCCGCATAGAGAGGGCAGGCTTCCCTCCACGTCCCAAAGGGATGGGACGCTTCTGACACACGTCCTCACATCTCAGTGGATCATGCTATTCTGACTCTCCCATCTCCCTCTCTCACTGCACTAGGCAGCTTCATATCCTGCTTGCCACACCCACACCTGGGATTCAGTGAGTCATCAGCATTCATACTCAGACCCAGCAGACGTTAACCTTGTGTGTGCTGCTATAGAGCTAACATGCACTTAACCCTGTGTGTGCTGCAAGGTCTTGCAGAGCAATCACACAGATTGCCGCACAGTGCTATCGTGCCGGCATGCCTCACACCACGTGCACACGTTGAGTATTTGGTGAGTTTTTTACCTCAGTATTTGTAAGGCCATGTACACATGTTGAGTATTTGGTGAGTTGTTTTTTTTTTTTGTGTTAAATATGTTTTTATTAAACAAGATAATCGTTAGTCAGCATTCTTAATGTTTACACA
Source organism: Allobates femoralis (assembly GCA_033576535.1). Lineage (NCBI taxonomy): Eukaryota > Metazoa > Chordata > Amphibia > Anura > Aromobatidae > Allobates > Allobates femoralis. The sequence goes on from JARQOC010000002.1 coordinate 114,007,846, forward strand.
ATAACATACATAGTACATAACGCTTACTCCATTATTATAGAGTATGTAAAGCTGCTGTCCACGCTTTTGAAGTTTGTCTATATAACGAGACAAGTAATAAAAATAAAAAATAAGAAATATGAATTTTTGTAATTATTTACATATATCCTCTGTGAGGCACCGCCGGCATGGTCCCCATGGCCGGGGCGCATCACATGCAGGATCAGGGTATGATCCTGTTCACACTGACCAGTTTTATAGTGGATGACGCTGTGTGAACCTATCCGGAAAACAAGGAGTTAAAAGTTAGTGTGTGCTGTAAAGCTGAAACAGTCATGAGACTAGTGAGCGGCTGAGAGTGGCTCATGAGATCAATGAGGCCCTGAGGAATGTAATGGGTGCTGATTGCTGACAGCCCAGGTGGGTGTGTCCTGAGTAATAGCAGCCCAGCTGGATAAGTCAGTGTGGGAGTGGCTGAAACGATAAGAGCCTGCCAGCAGAGAGACTGGGAGATGATTATCAGATCCTGATGACCAGCCAGAGTGCAGAGCAGTCCAGGGCTCTGTGTGTATGATGGGAGCATGCTAGCTCCATGCCTAGGCTTAGGACCGAGGTCGTAACAGCTCCTGGAGTGGGGAAGCCGTGGCTGAACCCGGTGGATACTGGTTCGGGCGTGGGGTGAAACACGTCCGGGAAAGGAGCCCTTGGGGGACGCTTGGTGGACCCATGACCCAGGTAGCGAGACCCGGATCCGTGCCCGGTAAGACAGCAGTTCCTGTGTGACGGAGTGAGCTGTGTGTAAATCATGCCAGGCGAGCGTAGTCGCCATTAGGTTCGACTAGTTAGTCAGTGAAGGACCTGTTGAACCATATAAGTATTGTATGGCTTTTTAAAAAGACCCAGTGAGTGAATGTAGCCCTATAGGGGCAGATGTATGAAGTGTTCCAGGCAGTGGCGTAGCAACGGTTTGTGGCGCCCGGGGCGGTCGAAAAATTTGCCGCCCCTTTAGAAGTTGATAATCCGGAAGTATACATAGTATACACTGTCTGCCCCTATATACAAGAATATAACTACTATACTAAAACACAAAGAGAAGGGGCGCAATTGGGGGTAAGTATTGGGCCAAATGGCCACTCACCTATTGGGGTTGTCACTGTGCACCGCCACCTCTGCACAACCCCAGTGTATGGCAACAAGCAGGACTCAAGGAGGGCCCGGGCCGGAGCAATTTTTGCCGCTGTACTGTGGAGTTCATAGTGTAATAAAAATGCAAAAAACTTTATTCTTAATATTATGTCACAATACCGGGATCTGAGGATCTTCTATTTCGAGGTCAGGGGCTCTCGGATGCCATGTTGCTGTCTGCCTCGCTGTCGTCCTCTTTTCACACTGCAGTGCGATGGACAAGAGAGCATTAACTGGTTAATAACGAGAAGTATGGAGTGTGTACTAACTGAGCCATAAACTCTCCCCTCACCAGTAGGATTACTATATGGATTTTAGTATTCGGGTACGGACACACTGGCGTGAAACTCTGATGAGTGCGATGTGTGATTTTCTCGCATTGCAATCAATCTCTGAGAGCACAATGACGAGTGTCGGACGCTTTTTTCTCATCCAGATTCAGGATGAGAAAAAAGTTGCAACATGCTGCGACAGTATGTGATTCCCGCGCAAGACTCACCAATGCAAGTCTATGGGTCCGACAAAATCACTGACCGCACATGGATCATCCAAGAGGCATCTGTTTTTTTTCACTGATACATTCTCATTCTGTAGCTGAGACAACTGTAAAATGTTCCTGTAAATGATTCTACAGTAATAGCTGCTGAGGAAAAAACAGATTGCACATGGATGTGATCTGAGAGAAATGTCGGACACTCGCACAGCAGTTGCCAAATGGACCAAAAAACGGATGTCACTCATCCGACTCTCCTGGATGAGAAACAGACCGATTTTAAGGCGGCGGGAGACAGTGTACCACCAAGTCCTCAGCTCCGTGCTGTGCACAGTGTACCACCAAGTCCCCAGCTCCGTGCTGTGCACAGTGTACCACCACGTCCTCAGCGCCGTGCTGTGCACAGTGTACCACCAAGTCCCCAGCTCCGTGCTGTGCACAGTGTACCACCATGGCCTCAGCTCCGTGCTATGCACAGACAATATACGGTACACTGTCTGTGCACAGCACGAAGATGAAGACATGGTGGTACACTGTGCACAGCACGGAGCTGGGGACATGGTGGTACACTGTCTATGCACAGCACGGAGCTGGGGACACGGTGGTACACTGTCTGTGCACAGCACGGAGCTGAGGACATGGTGGTACACTGTCTGTTCACAGCACGGAGCTGAGGACATGGTGGTACACTGTCTGTGCACAGCACGGAGCTGAGGACATGGTGGTACACTGTCTGTGCACAGCACGGAGCTGAGGATATGGTGGTACACTGTCTGTGCACAGCACAGAGCTGAGGACATCCCAGAAGAGGCACAATAACCACAGACAGGCGGCAGGAGAACATTGAGCCCGCCCAGGAGAACTACAACTCCCAGCACCCAACACACTGCCCAGAAACCATATAGTAATGCCAGAACAGGCAGGAGAACTACAATTCACAGCATACCACACCCTTCCAACAGAGGAAGGTGGAGGCTGCCGCATGGAGGAAGAGACACCTGGTACAGCTGCCATTATCACCACACACAGTCCCACTCCTCCTGCGCACCCGTCCTCCTCTCCTCTGTCCCTCCTGCACCCCCGTCCTCCTCTCCTCCTGCACCGTCCTCCTCTGTCCCTCCTGCTGCTCCTGTCCTCCTGCATCCCCGTCCTCCTGCATCCCCGTCCTCCTGCATCCCCGTCCTCCTGCATCCCCGTCCCCCTGCATCCCCGTCCCCCTGCATCCCCGTCCCCCTGCATCCCCGTCCTCCTGCATCCCCGTCCTCCTCCACCCCTGTCGTCCTCTCCTCTGTCTGTCCTGCTGCTCCTCTGTCCCTCCTGCACCCCCGTCCTCCTGCACCCCCGTCCTCCTCTGTCCCCCTGTTCCTGTGCTTCTGCCCCCCCCCCCCCCGTCCTCTTCTCCTCTGCCCCCCTGTTCCTGTGCTTCTGCCCCCCCTGTCCTCTTCTCCTCTGCCCCCCCTGTCCTCTTCTCCTCTGTTCCCCTGTTAATGTCCTCCTGCCCCCCCTGTCCTCTTCTCCTCTGCCCCCCCTGTCCTCTTCTCCTCTGCCCCCCCTGTCCTCTTCTCCTCTGCCCCCCTGGTCCTCTGCCCCCCCCCTGTCCTCTTCTCCTCTGCCCCCCCTGTCCTCTTCTCCTCTGCTCTGTTCCCCTGTTAATGTCCTCCTGCCCCCCTGTCCTCTTCTCCTCTGTCCCCCTGTTCCTGTGCTTCTGCCCCCCCCCCCAGTCCTCTGCCCCCCCCTGTCCTCTTCTCCTCTGCTCTGTTCCCCTGTTAATGTCCTCCTGCCCCCCTGTCCTCTTCTCCTCTGTCCCCCCTGTCCTCTTCTCCTCTGTCCCCCTGTCCTCTTCTCTGCCCCCCCTGTCCTCTTCTCCTCTGCCCCCCCCTGTCCTCTTCTCCTCTGCCCCCCTGTCCTCTTCTCCTCTGCTCTGTTCCCCTGTAGATGTCCTCTTCTGCTCTGCCCCCCCTGTCAATGTCCTCTTCCCCTCTGCCCCCCATGTCCTCTTCTCCTCTGCCCCCCCTGTCCTCTTCTCCTCTGCCCCCCCCTGTCCTCTTCTCCTCTGCCCCCCCCTGTCCTCTTCTCCTCTGCCCCCCCCTGTCCTCTTCTCCTCTGCCCCCCCCTGTCCTCTTCTGATCTGCTCTGTTCCCCTGTAGATGTCCTCTTCTCCTCTGCCCCCCCTGTCCTCTTCTGCTCTGCTCTGTTCCGCTGTAGATGTCCTCTTCTCCTCTGCCCCCCCTGTCAATGTCCTCTTCCCCTCTGTCCCCCCTTTCCTCTTCTCCTCTTCCCCCCCTGTCCTCTTCTCCTCTGCCCCCCCTGTCCTCTTCTCCTCTGCCCCCCCTGTCCTCTTCTCCTCTGCCCCCTGCAGAGTTTTCCTCACCTCTCCGGGTCCATGGGGGGCCGAGCCGACTGAGTGGAGGAGCTGCCAGCACCGCAGCCGCATCCACCGCACCGCCACAGCACTTGGAGCCATCACGCTGACAGGAAGCAGCAGAGCTCCCAGCGGCTTCCTGTCAGCGTGATGATCGCTCTCAGCGCTGGGGGGCCGGCCGGGAGCGGAGCAAAGTACATGCGGGCGCCGCGGCCGGGCGGCAAGCCGGCGGCGACCCCCTCCCTCCCCCACAAAGACTCCAGTTTTCATATGGAGCCTGGGGGAGGGAGGTAAAGAAAAAAAAAACGCTCGCACTCCCCTGCCTTGTGAATGCAGCCCTGCTGCCGCCCTCACACACACTGCCGCCCGGGGCGCACCGCCCCCCACACGCTACGCCACTGGTTCCAGGCGGGCATAGACTGCCCTTGGGACCGACTCAGTGTAGTCAGTTACAGGTCCTGATGAATCGGAATGTATGTAGCTCTTTGGGAGGCAAATGTATGTAGCCCTTCGGGAGGTGATTTTATGAAGTGTGCCAGGCGGGCATAGACCGCCCTTGGGACAGACTCAGTGTAGTCAGTTAAAGGTCCTGATGAACCGGAATGTATGTAGCCCTTCGGGAGGCGAATGTATGTAGCCCTTCGGGAGGCGATTGTATGTAGCCCTTCAGGAGGCGATTTTATGAAGTGTGCCAGGCGGGCATAGACTGCATTTGGGTCCGACTCAGAGTAGTCAGTTAAAGGACCTGATGAACCGGAATGTATGTATGTACTAGAGGTCAGATGCAGGGGTTAATAGGGCTCCTATGGTAGGGTAACGGATGGCTGTCTCGGATACTAAGGTTTGCCAATCCCTGTTCTGAACCCAGATGTGCCACAGTCCATGGATGTCTATATGATGGGCTGTGAGCGTGTGAAAGTACGTGTTTGGTCCATGGTGGCTTATAGGATGAATCACATACTGTGTGTAAGAACCCGGTCAGGCTGGAGTCCTAATTCCGGGGTAGTATGGAGCTGGGGAAATAAAGCCAGGCGGCTGGTTCCGCCATTGGGACTCATAGGGCCCGTTGATATGGTAACTGATGTATTGTTAAATGTTTGTGAAATGCAGAGATAGGCCGGAGACAGTAGCTACCACGGGAGCGGTTGTTAGAGCTCCAATGGGGACAGAGAGGTGGTTAAAGGTCCCGGGTAACTATAAGATGTTATGTGCAATATAAGTGTTATGTAATGTTATATGTAAATGTATGGTGTATTTATGTATGGTGTTTATAATCAATGTGATATGTGTCAAACATGCTGCCCTGGCTATGTTAGAATATGTGAAAAATATGCAAGCGGGTTCCCCGGGTGCTACCTCACACCTCTTAAACTTGAGGAACCCCAACATACAATCAATTTTAAGCTGTTGTTGACACAGTATAATGTCAGAAGGTCTTTCCTGACCTTAATTTATACCTTTAGTTCATAGTCGCAAAGGGAAGTGGGAAAAGAGGGTAGTGGGAAAGAAGAAGAAAGAAGAATACGAAACTATAACTCATTATGACGGCTATTAAATCTCAGAGGTGGGGTTTATAGGGACTGACGTGATCAATTATGGGGGCAGCACCTAGCTCAAATTAGGAGAACATCTCCTTATAATTAGTGGCATCTTTAAATATAATCCACGCAGACCAAGTGATAGTGAAAGCATTTAGTGCAGGGGTGGGGAACCTTTTTCCTGCTGAGGGCCATTTGGAAATGTCTATCAACCTTCGGGGGCCACACAAAATTATCAACTTGAAAATGACCCTGTTATTTTTGGTCAAATAATTAATTAACTTCCCCTACTGTGTCGGCGGGAGCGGCTTCTCTATGGTGCGGTTATGATGTTAGGTGATACTGATTGATCTTGTTGCTTCTCACAGCTGCTTTTCCAGGTTTGAGTCGGTCTGGAGCACAGTCAACTCTGATAATTTTTGTAAATCATATACATCACACAGCAGACACTTGAGACTGCTGTATATACATTACATAGTTGACACTGCGACTGCTGGATAAACATTGCTGGAGACATGGGGGCATATACGATAATCACGAAAGGCGCTGGGGCATATAATCACATGAGGCGCTGGGGCATATACATCACAGGAGGCGCTGGGGCATATACATCACAGGAGGCGTTGGGGCATATACATCACAGGATTAGCTGGGGCATATACCTCACAGGAGGCGCTGGGACATATACATCACAGGATGAGCTGGGGCATGTATATCACAGGAGGAGCTGGGGCATATATATCACAGGAGGAGCTGGGGTATGTATATCACAGGAGGCGCTGGGGTATAAACATCACAGGAGGCGCTGGGGCATATACATCACGGGAGACGCTGGGGAATATAATCAATCACAGGAGGTGCTGGGGCATATACATCATGGGAGGCCTGGGTGCATATACAGCACTAGGGGGCATATATACCACAGGAGGCGCTGGGGCATATACATCACTGGTAGCCCTGGGGCATGAATATCACAGGAGGAGCTGGGGCATACAGTACAGACCAAATGTTTGGACACACCTTCTCATTCAAAGGTTTTTCTGTATTTTCATGACTATGAAAATTGAAGATTCACACTGAAGGCATCAAAACTATGAATTAACACATGTGGAATTATATACTTAACAAAAAAGTATGAAACAACTGAAAATATGTCTTATATTCTAGGTTTCTTCAAAGTAGCCACCTTTTGTTTTGATTACTGCTTTGCACACTCTTGCCATTCTCTTGATGAGCTTCAAGAGGTAGTCACCGGAAATGGTTTTCACTTCACAGAAATGAAGGTCAGTCAGTCCGACAAATTGGGAAAACTTTGAAAGTGTCCCCAAGTGCAGTTGCAAAAACCATCAAGCTCTACAAAGAAACTGGCTCACATGAGGACCGCCCCAGGAAAGGAAGAACAAGAGTCACCTCTGCTGTGGAGGATAAGTTCATCCGAGTCACCAGCCTCAGAAATCGCAGGTTAACAGCAGCTCAGATTAGAGACCAGGTCAATGCCACAGAGTTCAAGCAGCTGACACAGCTCTACAACAACTGTTAAGAGGAGACTTTGTGCAGCAGGCCTTCATGGTAAAATAGCTGCTGGGAAACCACTGCTAAGGACAGGCACAATCAGAAGAGACTTGTTTGGGCTAAAGAACACAAGGAATGGACATTAGACAAGTGGAAATTTGTGCTTTGGTCTGATGAGTCCAAATTTGAGATCTTTGGTTCCAACCACCGTGTGTTTGTGCGACCCAGAAAAGGTGAACAGATGGACTTTACATGCCTGGTTCCCATGAAGCATGGAGATGGAGGTGTGATGGTGTGGGGGTGCTTTTCTGCTTTGAAGCTCATCAAGAGAATGCCAAGAGTGTGCAAAGCAAGAGGTGGCTACTTTGAAAAACCTAGAATACAAAATATATTTTCAGTTGTTTCACACTTTTTTTGTTAAGTATATAATTCCACATGTGTTAATTCATAGTTTTGATGCCTTCAGTGTGAATCTACAATTTTCATAGTCATGGAAATACAGAAAAATTTTATAAATGAGAAGGTGTGTCCAAACGTTTGGTCTGTACTGTATATATCACAGGAGGAGCTGGGGCAGAGGTCCTCAACTCCAGGCCTCGAGGGCCGCCAACAGTGCAGGTTTTCAGGATTTTCTTAGTATTGCACAGGTGCTAATGTGATCAAATGCACAGGTAATGATTCTAACCCCTGTGCAATACTAAGGAAATCCTGAAAACCTGCACTGTTGGCAGCCCTTGAGGCCTGGATATGGGGACCCCTGAGCTGGGGCATATACATCACAGGAGACGCTGGGGCATATATATCACAGGAGGCGCTGGGGCATATACATCACAGGATGAGCTGGGGCATATACATCACAGGAGACGCTGGAGCATATACATCACAGGAGGAGCTGGGGCATATATATCACAGGAGGCGCTGGGGCTCATACATCACAGAAGGAGCTGGGGCATATAAATCACAGGAGACACTGGGGCATATATATCACAGGAGTCACTGAGGCATATACATCACAGGAGACTCTGGGGCATATAATCACAGGTGGGACAGAGGCATATACATTAGAGGAGGACGCCTGGGGCATATACAGCACTGGGGGGCAGAGACAGCACAGGAGGGTATATACATCATTGGGAGGTATATACAGCATTGAAAGGAGCACATGGAGCCTGATGTATACAACACATGAGTGACACACACAGCCTGAGCAAAAGCAGATGTATCCAGAAACACGATGGATGCATCCGCTTTTTCCTTATCTCCTTGCTGCCAACACAGTCCTCACCCCTGCAGCCCGGGAGTTTGTGAGTAATTGAGAATAGATAGCTAATTTTTTTTCTCCCCTGCACGTGCACTGACCTAGAGGAGAGGAATTATGACCTGCAGCCACCCGATGCAGGCAGGAACTGAGTTATAAGAGTTCAATGTTTCAGGGGAGCTGGAGAGCGATGCACATCAAGTCCTCCCACACAGACTACCCAGCCCCAGACCCTGACACCAGTGCATGCACATATCACGCACAGCTGCACACCAATTAAAGGGCCCGCAGTCAATAAACGGGCAGAGCAGCTGCGGGCTGCATCAGATGACTTGGCGGGCCGTATACGGCCCGCAGGCCGGACGTTCCCCACCCCTAATTTAGTGTCTGTGAAAGCCCAGCCGAAATCTCTTCCATTCTATAAATGGACTCCATCTCTGAGAACCATTCCAATATAGTCAGCGGATTCTGATCCAGTGGCGAGGAATCACAGCTCTAGCCGCAGAAAGGCAGAATTGTAGAATGTTTCTCTTTTGGGTCCTCACCGAACCAGGCAGCATAGAGAGCAAGGCCATCTCAGGATTTCCAACTACATGTTTACCAGTAACCAACCTGTAGTTTCGGAAAACTTTCTCCCAAAATTCTCTAATCAGGGAGCAGTCCCACCAGATATGCAGCAGTGTACCCTCTTCAGACCCACACCTCCAGCAATAATTTGAAGCCGTTGGAGAGAACCTATGCAGCCTGTCTGGGGTAAGATACCATCTAAATTACAGTTTATAGCACTTCTCCTGTGCATCGCATGAGCCAGGCAACTTATGAGCCATTAGGAAACATCTCTCCCATTCTTCAATGGACATGGGCTTCTCTAGTTCCTTCTCCCAAGTGATCTGATATTTATGCTTATCAGTGTTCTCTACCGCTGATAAAATTTGATAGAGGGCTGATATCCCCCGGGATGGCGGAGCCTCACATGAAAAAATTGTTTCCAAGGGTGACAATTGAAGTTCAGGACCTCCTGACACCCTCACGAATTGCAGGAAAGATCTTATTTGTAAGTATTCCCACCAGTTAAGTTTTGTGCCAATTGAATTATTTTGCAATACTTTAAAGGTGGTAAGCTCCCCTTGTTGCAGGATGTGTCTGATATGAGTATCGTCCCTGAACTTCCAACCCAAGAAGGTCTGCCTCTTCATCCCAGGGGGGAAAGACGGATTTCAAAATATAGGAGTCAAAGAGCTCACCAACTGAGCATCTGAATTCCCATCCCATGTAGCTTGCCATGCCCTTAATGTTTCCGTGGTGAGGAATGCCAGGTTCTCATGGCTTTTGATGGAATGTCTAGAGGTCCACTGAAGATATTGAAGGGGTATTTCTATCCCCTCTTGTTCAATCTGGACCAATTTCTTGGAAGCTTCTTTGTATTTCCAGTCTAGGAGTCTGACTAAAATGGCTGCCTGACAATAGGTTTGAAGATTTGGGAGTCCTACACCTTCGTTTTGGCGAGGAGCTGACAGGGTCTTATAACCCACCCTCGGCTTTTTCCCCTTCCAAATGAAACGAGATCAGAGAGCGGATTTTGGTAAAAAAAGAACTGTGAGGCCAGACTGGAACTGCTTGGAATATATATAGAAATCTCGGTAGGATGTCTATTTGTATGACGTGGATCCTACCTAACCAAGAAAGTTTTAAGTGGCCTATAAGAATCCAGGAGTGACCCTACCTTGTCTAATACGACTTAATGATTTAGGAAGAAAAATGTATTCAGGTCATTGGGGAGGCTCACACCCAAGTAGGGGAGATCTATCCCTGTCTCCACCGAAATGGAAAGTCCCTCGTTAGGAAGGCTACTTCTAACGGAGGCAAAGAAATGTTTAAGGCCTCCTTTTTCAAATAGTTTACCTTAAAATTGCTCAATGCCCCAAAAGTGTTGAACTCCTTAAGTATAACAAGGAAATAAATGACTGGTTGGGAGACATAGAGGAGCACGTCGTCTGCGAACAAGGCCACCTTTTGATTGGTATTCCCTATCTGTAACCACTTAATATTTTCGTTGTCCCTAATGGCTTTAGCCAGATGTTCAGTTACGATGACATATAACAAAGGGGACAACGGGCACCCCTGCCTCGTTCCATTATGAATATAGAACTGGTCAGACAAGGATCCATTGATCCTAACCCTAGCTGAGGGCTTCGAGTAAAGGGACATAACTCTACCCAGGAATTTTTCCCCTCCTGGTTTTTGGTAGCCTTGTGCCCTGTCTTTGTGAGAAGTACTGGTGTCACAATTATCTTGCCTGGTATCTATGCCAGATCCACCTCTAGTTTCCTTCATACCCTCTTGATTGCCTGCAGGGCAAACTGAAATGGGCTCCATATTGTCCATGGATAAAGTGTGGCTAGCATGAGATGCCACTGTGGCCAGTGGTTGAGTCAGGGTTTGCATGCGCATGGTAATGGGGAGATAAAGCTGATTTGGGCTGTCACAGTGTATATTATCAAGAGATTTGGCCCTTATCTTCCCCATGCCACTATCAGACTCCTTTGTGTTCCCCTCCTCTACTTGGACATATTGACTGGGGCACCATTCTCCCACCCGCTCCCCTTCATTATCTCCGCTGCCTCTTGCAGGCTGGGAGCAGGTTGTCTCATCCTCCATACCACCGCTCCACTCAGCCCCCTCCAGTACTGCCTCTCCGCCTGCCTTCATGTTCGGCGCGCCTGCTTCCTCCTGTGAGCAGGGAGTGAGCGGTTTCTTCCTCCACATTGCCGCATACCTCTGTCTCCGCCTGCGCTGCCTCTGCGCCCACCATCCGGACCTGGTGCCTGCTTCCTCCAGCATGTTGGAAGCAGGCGTTCTCAGCCTTCATACCGCCGCTCACCTCCGCCTCCCTCTGCGCCCGCCGTCATGACCGGGCGCCTTCTTCCTCACTCGGTCCTGTGGAGCTGTGGGTCAAGCACAGATGTAAGTGTCGGCTCTTCTGCTTCTCCTCCGCTGCTTCTCGCCATATAGTGCGTGCTGCGGGGCTTAAGGGTGGGATCCGCCATCTTAGATGCCTCACTGTCTGTGGGCCTCCTGCCAGAGCTTCTTAAGAATCTTGAGATTATGGCAGTAAACTGCACCGGGGTCCCGTGTGGGTAGCTGAACGGCTACTCTTCTTTCTCACTGACATAAGGCGAGGATATGGTCAGTTGTAACGTTGTTTAAAGGGCTTTTTGCCGGCCGGGGAGCAGGAGCTAAGGATTCAGTGTCTCTCCCCTCTCATGGCCAGGCCACACCCCCTCTTTGGTGACTTTTTACCTCAGGATTTGTAACCAAAACCAGGAGAGAAACAATCTGAGGAAAAGTATAATAGAAACTTGTCACCACTTCTATATTTATCACCCACTCCTGGTTTTGGTTTACAATTACTGAGGTAAAAAATTCCCCAAACACTCAAAATATACATGTGGCCTTAAAGAGTGTTCCTTTAATCCCCTTAATGACCGCCGATACGCATATACACAGCGAGTTAAGGGGTCTTATTCCCTCATTGCCATTTTAAACCGGCGATTGGGAATAAGTGTACAGCGCCACCCTTTGGACAAAAATCCAGCGGATAACAACTGATACCCAAAGCATCGGTCCCAAGCGGCTTTGGTCTCCTTAAATACTGCTGTCAATTGTAACAATATTCTGTAAGGTCACGTGCACACGTTGAGATTTTGATGAGTCTTTTACCTCAGGATTTGTAGCCAAAACCAGGAGTGGATGATTAAATACAGAAGTGGTGTCGTGTTTCTATTATGGTGGGTTTACACGTCGCGATATCGGCGTCCAACTCCGACCCAACTCCGACCAAAAGTCACGTGGTTCGGGAGTTGGACCCGATATCGTTCGCGCGTTGTACGGTTTGAACGTACAATGCGATGCTGGAACGATGCCAAAACGATATCGGGGTTGAATGAGCGTGCTATTCAGCCACCCGATATCGGATGGCCGTTGTAGCCGCATCGTCCCGTGTGACAGCCCAACTATGATGTGTACGCCCACGTCACCCATTCACTGCCATGTTAAATGGTCGTTCCTGGGTTGGGGGGTGTACACATCGTCGGGACGTTGTATCC
>JARQOC010000002.1:114020378-114199401 GCA_033576535.1 Allobates femoralis
AAATGCTATAGACACCTTGTCAGAATGCAGCCTTAGTGCTGCAGAAGGTGGCTATGGTATTTTTAGATGCCTGGAGGGGGTGACAGGTTCGCTTTAAACATCATAGGCCAGGGATTAAAGTTAAAATTCAGTTCTCACTCACCATGAAGAGTTTAGGTCACAAGTCCAGATCTCCGGATCATGGGCAGCAGCATTAGAACAGGAGGTTCTGTTCTTGGTGCAGAAAGGGTTCCCATCTCATGTCCCAGGCTAAGAAAAGGGGAATGGGTTTTAGAGTCGACCTTTTTCTGGGTAAAAAAAAAAACCTCTCCAGCAGGGCTATTATAAACTTAGGGACTTAAATTGGTAGAATGGAAACTATGGGCAGGGCGGTAAAGCTTTTATTTTTATTTTTTTTTTCTCTAAAGTGCCACATGGCAATATTGGATCTCCAGGATCTGTACTGCCGTGTACCTATGTTTCAAGAACACTAAAGATTCATAAAGGTCTTAGTAAATATTCATGGAAATTGTCAGCATTTGCAGTTTGGGACCCTTCCCTTTATAACTTCTGTATAGAGTATTTGCACAGATCATTTCAGGAATGTTGTCCCATATCAGAGAAAAAGATGCGGTGTTCAGTCCATAGTTGGACGATTTCCTGGTGGTGGGAAGAACAAAATTACACTGCAGTCGAGCAGTAAGTCAGGTTTCTAGCATCCGTAGGATGGCTGATGAACATGAAGAAATAAAACATGCTTCTGGAACATAGAGTTTTCAGAGAAATCTTCTGGATTCATGCAGACAGAGTTCCTTCGTTCCAGAAGAGAGAGAGTTTATCTTTTTGGTCCCATGTCTGTGTTTGGGTCCCTGGCATCATGCATTTCAGCAGTTGTGTGGGTGCAGAGTCATTTCAGGTCTGTTCATTGTGAGATTATGTAAGCAGAAAAAAGATGCAGGGGACACCTTGATGAGAGAATTAGCATCTCAAAAGCAACTCTGGAGTCCCTGACTGGATCTCGTTTAAGACGTTAACTGAGATACAGGTTATGGCTTTAACCTTAAAACAGTCCTTCTGATAGCCCTTACTTCTGCTGTTAACCAGCCAACTCAATAACATCCTCCCTGAAAGTGATCATAATACCGGACCCAGCTTTTCTCCCCCAAAGAATCCTCATCATTTCATTACAAAGACCAGTCTACATGAGAGGTGAACCTGTCCAGATAGGTTAGAGCAGACATTTTGTTAGTCTACACTTCAGGCGTTCAAAACCCGTCCCACTCCCTTCCCACCTGAATATGTAAAAGCTCTCTCCACAAGGGTAGTATCTACCTCTTGGGCGGAAAGGGACCATACTTCCCTCTAACCAGATTTGTAGGGCAGAAACTTGTCTTCACCATCCACCATTGTTAAACCCTATCGGTTGGATTTGGGTTACTCTGAGCTTTCTTTTGGTTTAAGGTACTTCAAGCAGTGGTCACTACCTAAAGGAAAATAACTGGTAATTTGATTTTCCAGAACCCTCAACCAAGTCCTTCCTTATTCTCTCCTTTTTTATGGTTGTGTTTTTTTTTTTTTTTTTTTACCTCCCTCACTTTTCCCTCCTTTCTATGGTTGTGGGGGTTTCTTACACTTCCCATGTTTTTTTGATAACTTGGTAGAAAAAAAAAAATTGATTATTGCCTATTTTTGGACATGTTTGATATTCTACCTAATTAGGTAAATAAAGGTTTTATTTTCTGTAAACCACAGAAGCTGGAGGAGAGGCTCCACCTTTTAAATCAGTAGATTTCCTGTCCTTGGAGATGGATCCTCTTTCTCCATGGTGCCGTTGTGGGTTCTGGAAAATCAAGTCATACAAGTCCTGTCTTAATGCCCTCAAAAACTTTTCCACACCACGGATGTGATAGTTACCTGGATCCACCATCTTACATTTCTTAATTATTTCTGCCACGTCTGCCGTCTACCAATCCTGTGACATCAACCCTGTTACAAGAGGGCCTAAGAAAATGAGTTTTAATGCCTGGACACTTTCTTACCTGAAGGTATAAGCTTTTAACCCCTTCAGGACCCAGCCTATTTTGACCCTAAAGACCTTGGCATTTTTTGCAATTCTGACCAGTGTCCCTTTATGAGGTTATATCTCTGGAACGCTTCAACCGATCCTAGCGATTCTGAGATTGTTTTTTCGTGACACATTGGGCTTCATGCTAGTATTAAATTTAAGTCGATAATTTTTGTGTTTATTTGTGAAAAAATCAAAAATATGGCAAAAATTTTGAAAATTTCACAATTTTCACATTTTTTATATTTTTTTTTCTGATAAACCAGAGAGATATGTGACAGAAAAAAGTTATTAAATAATATTTCCCACATGTCTACTTCACATCAGCACAATTTTGGAAAAAAAAAAAATTTTTTTGGTAGGACGTTATAAGGGTTCAAAGTTCATGAGTAATTTTTCATTTTTCAACCAAAATTTACAAAACCATTTTTTTTAGTAACCACATCACATTTGAAGTCCTTTTGAGGGGTGTACATGACAGAAAACACCCAAAAGTGACACCATTCCAAAAACTGCACCCCTCAAGCTACTCAAAACTATATTCAAGAAGATGATTAACCCTTCAGGTGCTTCACAGGACCTAAGGCAAAGTGGAAACAAAAAATGGATATTTTAATTTTTTTCTCAAAAATGTTCTTTTATCCTCAATTCTTTCATTTTCACATGGGCAACGGGATAAATTGGATCTTAAAATGTGTTGTGCAAATTCTCCCGAGTACATCGATACCTCATATATGGTCATAAACCACTGTTTGGGCGCACGGCAGGGCTCAGAAGGAAAGGAGCGCAATTTGAATTTTTGAGCTAATTTTACATCCAAAAAGTGAAATGGCGCTCCTTCCCTTCTGAGCCCTGCTGTGTGCCCAAACAGTGGTTTATGACCACATATGAGGTATCGGTGTACTCAGGAGAAATTGCCCAACAAATTTTAGGATGAATTTTATGCTGTTGTCATGTGAAAACGAAAAGATTTAGGCTAAAAAACAATTTTTGTGAAAAAAAAAAGTACTATTTCATTTTGACAGATCAATTTGTAAAGCACCTGGGGGTTCAATATGCTCACTACCCATCTAGATATGTTCCCTGGGGGGTCTAGTTTCCAAAATGGGGTCACTTGTGGGGGAGCTCCAATGTTTAGGCACACAGGGGCTCTCCAAAAGCGACATGGTGTCCGCTAACAATTTGAATAAAAATCAGCTCAAATTGTTAGCTGTCACCATGTTGCGTTTGGTGAGCCCTGTGTGCCTAAACATTGGGGCTCCGCAACAAGTGACCCCATTTTGGAAACTAGACCCCCCCAGGGAACGTATCTAGATGCATAGTGAGCACTTTGAACCCCCAGGTGCTTTACAAATTCATCCATAAAAATGAAAAAGCACTTTTTTTTCCACAAAAATTTCTTTTTTCATTATTACGGACCAATTTGTGAAGCACCTGGGGGTTCAAAGTGCTCACTATGCAGCTAGATATGTTCCCTGGGGGGTCTAGTTTCCAAAATGGGGTCACTTGTGGGGGAGCTCCAATGTGGAGACGCACAGGGGCTCTCCAAACACGACATGGTGTCCGCTAACAATTTGAATGCAAAATGAGCTCAAATTGTTAGCGGACACCATGTTGCGTTTGGTGAGCCCCTGTATGCCTAAATATTGGAGCTCCCCCACAAGTGACCCCATTTTGGAAACTAGACCCCCCAGGGAACGTATCTAGATGCATAGTGAGTACTTTGAACCCCCAGGTGCTTCACAAATTCATCCATAAAAATGAAAAAGCCCTTTTTTTTCCACAAAAATTTCTTTTTTCATTATTACGGACCAATTTGTGAAGCACCTGGGGGTTCAAAGTGCTCACTATGCAGCTAGATATGTTCCCTGGGGGGTCTAGTTTCCAAAATGGGGTCACTTGTGGAGGAGCTCCAATGTGGAGACGCATAGGGGCTCTCCAAACACGACATGGTGTCCGCTAACAATTTGAATGCAAAATGAGCTCAAATTGTTAGCGGACACCATGTCGCGTTTGGTGAGCCCCTGTGTGCCTAAACATTGGAGCTCCCCCACAAGTGACCCCATTTTGGAAACTAGACCCCCCAAGGAATGTATCTAGATGCATAGTGTGCACTTTGAACCTCCAGGTGCTTCACAAATTGATCTGTAAAAATGAAAAAATAATTTTTTTGTGGAAAAAAAAGTACTTTTTTATTTTTATGGATCAATTTGTGAAGCACCTGGGGGTTCAAAGTGCTCACTATGCATCTAGGTACGTTCCTTGGGGGGTCTAGTTTCCAAAATGGGGTCACTTGTGGGGGAGCTCCAATGTGTAGGCACACAGGGGCTCTCCATATGCAACCTGGTGTTTGCCAACAATTGGAATTGTTAGCGGACACCAGGTCGCGTATGGAGAGCCCCTGTGTGCCTAAACATTGGAGCTCCCCCACAAGTGACCCCATTTTGGAAACTAGACCCCCCAGGGAACATATCTAGATGCACAGTGAGCACTTTGAACCACCATGTGCTTCACAAATTGAGACGTATAAATGAATAAAGAAACTTTTTGTGAAAAAACATACTAGTCTAGTAGTTGCAATTCGCAGCATAGGGGACCCATGGGGCTCTGTCATATTTTTGGTCCAGCCAGGTACAACTTGGCAGCTACGGACTGCCACCAGCCCCCAGCTGCTTCGTCATACCTGGCTGGAACCAAAAATACAACGAAGCCTATTTTTTTTTTATTTCTAGAACTAATTCTAGAAAAAAAAATTACGTGGGGCTCCGCCATATTTTTGGTCCAGCCAGGTACAACTAGGCAGCTGGGGGCTGGAATCCTCAGCATAGAGAGGCCCAAGCGTTCTGGGCCCCCCATGCTGCGAATTGCAGCCCGCAGCCGCCCCAGAAAATGGCGCATTCATTGAAGCGCCATTTTCTGGCGCTGTACCCACGCTCTTCCAGTTGCCCTGGTGCCGGTGGCTAACTGGGTAATAAAGGGGTTAATGCCAGCTTTTTATTGGCAGCTGGCACTAAGCCCGAGATTCATAATATAGGGCCAATGTTAGACCTGCCATTAGGAATCTCTAGTACAGTAAATAGTCAATAAATACACACAGAGAAAAATCTTTTTATTTGAAAAAAAAACAGACACAATTCGGACTCCATCTTTATTATAAAAAGATCCGACGTAGTCCACAACGAAGGTCCCACGACGCTCGATCGCTCCGACGTAGTCCATAACGAAGGTCCCACGACGCTCGATCACCTTTGCTTTCAGATCGCTACTCTGGAGCCCGATCCGCCAGCATGGTGATCGAGCTGCAGAAAGTGATCTGACACCCCGGGCGCAGTGACCCATTATGTGCATCACTGCGCCTGGGCTGCCAGATCACTTTCCGCAGCTCGATCCCCATGCATGGGGATCGAGCTGCGGAAAGCGATCTGGCAGCTCAGGCGCATTGACCCACTATGTGCATCACTGCGTCCGGGCTGTCAGATTGCTTTCTGCAGCTCGATGCCCATGCAGGGAGATCGGGCTGCAGAGCAGCGATCTAAGAGCCTGGGCGCAGTGACCCACTATGTGCATCACTGCGCCTGGGCTGCCAGATCGCTTTCCGCAGCTCGATCCCCATGCATGGGGATCGAACTGCGGAAAGCGATCTGGCAGCACAGGCACATTGACCCACTATGTGCATCACTGCGTCCGGGCTGTCAGATTGCTTTCTGCAGCTCGATGCCCATGCAGGGAGATCGGGCTGCAGAGCAGCGATCTAAGAGCCTGGGCGCAGTGACCCACTATGTGCATCACTGCACCCGGGCTGTTAGATAGCTTTCTGCAGCTCGATCCCCATGCATGGGGATCGAGCTGCGGAAAGCGATCTGGCAGCCCAGGCGCAGTGATGCACATAGTGGGTCACTGCGCCCGGGGTGTCAGATCACTTTCTGCAGCTAGATCCTCAGAATCCAGCTGTAGGAAGTGATCTGACAGATCCAGTACAGTGATCCACAGTGATCACATAATGGTCACTGTGAATCACTGTGCTGGATCTGTCAGATCACTTCCTACAGCTGGATCCTCAGGATCTAGCTGTAGAAGTCATCTGACAGCTCCAGCACAGAGCTGTCAGATGCGAGCGGCCGGAGAGAAGAGGAGGAGGAGCGGGACGCAGCCGTGCAGCAGGATGGAGCGCGATCGCCGGAGGGGTGAGTGGGAGAAGCGATCGCCGCTCCGGTGGTCGGGGGGGGAAGAGGGGGGGTGACAGGAGATGGGGGGCACTTACAGGAAGCGGGGGCAGTGAGGAGGAGGCGGGCGGCAGGAACAGGAAGCCCGCGGCAGGGACAGGAAGCGGGAGCAGGGACAAGAAGCGGGAGGGGGGGGGGTAAGAAAGATGAAGAGGGGGCAGAATAGAGAGGTGGGGGACAGGGGGGCAGTTAGAGGAGGACAGGGGAGCAGATCGGAGGGTAGAGAGAGCAGCGGCAGGCAGGGAAGCATGACAGGCGCGGTGATTTTCACTTTCACTTTTGAGCGCCAATCACCGCGCCTGTAGCCGGGGGGGTGGGTGTGGGGGCAAATCGACCCCCCATGGGGTGTTGTACAACACCCCATGTACCTGCAGGCCGAATGACAGGTCAGTGAGACCCTCACTCGGCCTGCAGGAGCCCGATCAATCCATGGCCCACCCCCTGGGCCAAGGGTCGGGAACGAACTTGTTTCCATGGCCCAAACGGTGGGCCAAGGGTCGTGAAGGGGTTAAAGGGAACCTTTGAGGTCCCATATACCTTCCAAGCCAGCAGCAGTCACATTCCCTTCCTACCTGGCCCCGTATGACATAACATCATTCTCTAAAATCAAGGTGTTTTAAAAAAAAAAAAAAAAAGTGCTTATTTGCATTTGGAAAAAAATAAAGGTTAATAAGGCCTTTCACTAGCCTAAGGGGCATGCCAAAGACCGTTTCTTAGAATATAATCAGTTTGTTTCTAATGATATGCAGTGAGACTGTGGAACTCTCTTCCACATGATGTTTGTAATGAGCGAGTCACTACTAACATTTAAGAATGGCCTGCATACCTTTCTTGAGAAGTATAATATTACCGCTTATATATACTAGATTCTTGATAGGACGTTGATCCAGGGAACTAGTCTGATTGCCATATCTGGAGTCAGGAAGGAATTTTTTCCCCAATGTGAAGCTTAGTGTTGCCACATGGGTTTTTTTTTTTCCTTCCTGTGGATCAGCATGTTAGGCTGTGGGTTGAACTAGATGGACTTAAGGTCTTCATTCAACCTTAAATACTCTGTTACTATGATATTTGCAGATACCGTGTCTTCAATAAAATAGCACCAAAGTTCGCAGTATGCACATACAATGACTCTGGCACCATTTTATTGAATTCAACTGCAACATGAACATAGCTCTGCACATGGCTACGGCACAAAATTTAAATAAAGGAGAGGAATGGATAGAAAAGACCCGACCCACAAAGTCCTGCCCCGATGCTCAAGACTATGCACAGATTATGCAATTTTGGAAGGTTTGGACTAAGATTACTCTGCAATCAAGCCTTGTATTTCTGCACTCAACGCATCATTATAATCAGCATGCTAGCGCTATTAGGGCACTGCCTACACTTTATAGGGCAAAAACCTGCCTTTTCTATTTGATCCTTTTGGTTTTACTGATCAGGATGCGAGGATGGAGCTGGTCTCCAGATCCCCAGTGGATCACATGCTGATGTATAAGTAGACGTTGTCTGTACTGGTATGATTGTCAGTCAGTGATCGCAGGTTGGTTGCTTCTGTACGTTGCCTCTCCTGCATCTGATGGAACAGGAACACTTTTTTTCTTAAAGATAAAATGAATCTTAAAAAAACAAACTACTACATGCTTTCCTAATGTAATTGGAGCTGTACAGAGGTTCAATAGGGCCTGATATACTTCTGTTGGCCCCATAATTCTCCATACAACTTGAAACTGGTATACAAATAACTTCCTGAAATCTGTTGCATTAGCTGCAAGCGTTGGACACATTATATTGGAGGGTTTTGCCTGAATGACATCCTTTTTAGAGCTCTTTCTTCCTGGAGGGGTATTCTTGATATCTGCTGCAATCCTCTTGATCATATAATGGACCTTACATGCCTAGTGCAGGGTATTCTGATTAATTTTGCTAAAGACTCGGCTCGTTCAGCTCACTACATTATGTACTGATGAAGTTCTCTGATTGCGGATTTAATTTTATTAAAATCTGCTTACATATGTTGGTTTCTCTCCTGCTATTCCAGTGGGATTAGCCGTGTTCTCATGTGAGAAGGCTTAGTAGGGTCCCCCCTTCGCTTCACAGTTAGAAACCAGCTGGGGCTTCACATAAGAGTTTACTGATCTTGCAATTCATTCTTGCTTGCTTGGTGTAATTTCTTCAAAATAGCTTCATTTCACAAAATGCTTGTGAGCAGAAACTTATCAGGCAGTTTACTACATTGGGCAGGTAGACGACATCAGAGGCCATTGGTGGTCTCGCTTTGAGCACTTTAAAGTGGTTCTCTAGAATATTAAAATAATCTGCCTTCCCAGCAACTCTAGCGTTGATGCCCTTGTGCCTCCCATTGGTCTGTTCTTCTTTGCCTTGATTATTATGTACATCACCATGAGGCTGCAGCCAATCATTGACCTTTAAGGGGTGATAATTGCATGTAGGCTCGAGACAGCGGAGTCCAATGATTGCAGTGATGACAAGGACCTTCAAAGTATCAGAGGGGGAGTTGCAGGGGATTGAACAAGTAATCATGGCTGTTTTATTATTTTTTTAAATACTTATGTTAGAAGCCATTTTACATTTAGTAATCCACTTACTATTAATTGTGTATGCTTAGTGTACGGAGATGTGCCGTTCTACGTCTTACAGCCTTTTGGAGCTGGTAACTGTGATCGGTGGGGGTGCCAGGTGTCAGACCCTACTATCTTGTATTGATAATTTATCCTAGGGATAGATCATCGGTATCAAAGTACGTGCCATCCCCTTAAAGTGCACCTTCACCAGGTTTGGGGATTCTAAACTCTAAATTCTTTAACATTAGTGGTTTCCTGAAACCTCTTCATATCGCCAGACGTCCCCCTGCATACCTCATAAATAGTTTTATTCTGCCCTGGGCCATATGCTAATTTCTTTTATGGGTCCTATTGGGGTCTACAGATTGCGGTCAGCGATGCCCCACTCCATGCCAACACCGGCCCTCCTGACTGTGCAAGTGGATGACATAGCAACATCATCCACACCATTCCCAAGTCTCGTGCCTGCGCAGTGGTGCAGCTCGCTGTGCCCTATTGAAGAGCAAGTGATTCCACTGTGTAGGTGCGAGATTTCGGTCTTGCATCAGCTGCACAGTGCCTGAAGTCTCGCGACTGTGCAGTGGAATCACTGGCTGTTCAATAGGGCACCACTAAGGCACGCCACTGCGAGACTTGGTAATTGTGTAGATGACTTTGCTATGTCTTCCACTTGCACACAGTAAGGAAGGACACTGTTGGCATAAAGCGGGGCGGCGCTGCCCGCAATCTGCAGATCCAGTATGACCCATAAAAGATTGTCATATGGCGCTTGCCAGTGGGACGTGGCTTTCTCACTCACTTCTCCTGCCAGCAGCGGACACCAGAGGCACAGTATTGCTCAGTTTTATTTATTGATGGCTTTGGCTAAAATTGATTTGCATGCAGAAAAAGTTGTTCAATTACTGAAGAGATGTAAAAAAAAATTAGAAAAAATTGTATTTCCATGAACTGATAAACTAAAGGCCTCTTTACACGGTATGAGATCATGAACGATATCGCTCAAACGTCACGTTTGGAGTCATTCAAATGACATCATTAGGACGTCGTTGCGTGTTACACAGAGATACGACTAAGGCCCACGTCTCACACACAGATATTTGTGCAGAGATTGTTCGCAGATCTCTGGTTGCAGTGAAAACATGGACACATTAATCCATTTTGTGGCTGTATATAAATGGATTAATGTGTCCATGATTTCACTGCAACCAGAGATCTGTGAACAATATCTGCACAAATATCTGTGTGTGTGACGTGGGCCTAAGATAAATCGTTGGATCGTTGATCGCAGATTTGAGAACATGTTCTCAAATCAAACGATCCTCGATCAGCCAACCTGCTGCATCGTTGTGTGTGACACTGCGTTTAACGATGTTAACGACTTTGCCTAGTCACAACAGTGAACAAGTATCGTTCGCTGGGTTGTGAGAATGATAGCTGCTCGCCACATCGTTGGTGCGTTGTCCACGATATCTAGACGTGGGACATTCACCAACGATCTCTTAATGATGTCCTAACAACTGCGAACCCATGAGATCGTTGGTGATATCTTAACGACATTGAAGCATGTAACTGTACCTTTAGACTCTAAGTAATGGCTAGAATAACACATAGGTCACATTCAGTACTGTTGTACAGCAGTAAAGTTAGCATTTATTTTTTTTGAGCAGTTTGTGATGCAGATTATTTTTAACCTAGAAGTGACTTTTATAGGCTTCTTCTGTCTATACTGTTGTCATGCAGCTTTTACTGTTAAATGTTAAGCTTCTTCTTTTTTTCAGTGATTTCTTTGTCTTTTTTGCAGGTTGGTGACCTAGTAAAGGTAACAAAGATTAACGTCAGTGGTCAATGGGAGGGAGAATGCAATGGAAAATATGGTCATTTTCCTTTTACGCACGTGCGTCTGCTGGATCAACAAAACCCCGATGAAGATTTCAGCTGAGTGTGACCTGGAGCCGGTTCTAAAATGCGAACAATCTTGCTGTTTCCCTCTTTCCACCTGCCATCTAGACTGCCTTCCACAGGTTCTTTAGCCAATGAAAGTAGTAATACCCCAGAATCCCTCTCGGTTGCCATGGTTCAGTTCCTATGAGATTCGGCAAAGTCGGTGGACGAGCTTGGATTGTGTATTGAAAGTAGGCAGAGAATATGAATGACAACCATTGGCAATATCTGCTGCCCTGCAGACGCAGGGAGCTGCACCGTCACTTGTAGCGAGGAATCTTATTTGAACACGTGACTTTTTGTAGGGCCTTTCTTGTATCTTCCTCGATCTTTCCCAGATTGGACGTCATCAATTTATATTGCGGATTCTCAAATCGATTTCCTTAGGTAAACACTGTTTCTAATTGGGTCTGGTAATAGTCTAATAAACCAGTGTAGATGTTCATTCTCCTAAAGAAGAGCTCGTCTTCCCTTCTGCCGTTCCCAGTATTATTGCTCTAGTTTTCCAAGGTCCGAGCTGTGGTTTTCAGTCCAATTTCTGACAGCGTGAACCAACGCCCTCGTTTTCTTTTCCTTTATGAATGTTCAATACTACACGTCACGTCAGAACGCTTGACTGAAGAATAAAAACTGCGTTTCTGAACGTGTTGCATTATAATTCCATCATGTGCCTCAATCCTTGGATTATTGTATCTTTTGTTGCCAACAAGGACTTTTCTTTTCTTTTTTTTTTTTTTTTATATATATATATATATAACATAAACCCCTTAATTTCCCCCTATAGCGCGTTCCCTGCATACACGTCTTTTAGAAATATATATTTTGTTTTCTATGGGGAACAAGTAAGAATACACTAATTGTTAAATATGGAAATTATGTATTTTATGTTGATATGTAGAAACTACTAAAATAAAGACAATTTAATGAAAGGGGGTGAAAAGGATAATGAATCACTGTGGTAATTCTGCCTTTGTATTGCTTTGACCTAAAACCTCAATGTATTTTAGAAGTCTCTCCTGAATGGCTTCTGTGCTTTTATCTGCTCTTGTAAAAGAGGCATTTGGAGATTTGGTTGGAATTTAGAGATTTTTCTTTAGAATGTACCATGACATAAGGAGTTTTTATTATGACTAGTAGATATATAAGTGCATAGTTTGATTAAACTTAGTCTATCGTGCCTGGAGAATAGACAGGGTAAGGCTGATTTTTTTTTTTTTTTTTTTTTACATATACCTTTGCCTGGCAAGAAGAACCTTCAGAGACCTCAATAGATAATAACCCAAAAATGTTAGGCACCTGTGAGCTGTAAGCGCATTGGCTTCCAATGGGTTTTGTCTAACCTCGACTATAAGCTCTCCAGTCTGGAATGTCGTCATGTGCATGAAACCACCAAGGATATTAGATTTTGTTGAGTTCACATGGACGTCTTATGAGAAGTCCTTCAAGTTACATGCTGAGTCTTCTGGCAGTAATTTTCAGTTTGTGCCTTCGGGATTGTCAGAGTTACAAGGTTCACTGCATTCCTCCTATGTGTTGCATATTGGTTCATGTTGATGGTGTTGCCTTGTTTTAGAATTTTTCCAGTTTTAATCTCATTTGCTGTAATGTGTTATTTGTTAAAACTCCCCTTTACATTTCAAGTTTCCAGTTTGCAGGACCATTAGTCAGCAGAGTGATTTATTAGACCAGTTATGACACTTATTTTATGAATGTGCTGCAGTTTATGATGTCTTAGGGATTTGTCAGCCATGAACACAGTACTCAAGGCTTTTGGACCTAGTCCAATCACTCTGCAAGCCAGTTTGTCTGGCCCAACAATAGCAACCCTTATAGAAAGAAAGACCCTAAAATCTAGATGCTAAAGTTTTTATATTGCCCCTTTCACTTTCCCAGTGATTATATGGATGCCAAAACCTGACCTGTCCATAGCATGAGCATGTGTTCTTCCAATTAAATACACTAAATACTAAACCAACAAGATCTATTGATGTAATCTAAACTAGCATTTCAGAAAGTCTTTTCTTGGCTATTGACTGTTGAAAAGGTTTTTTTTTTTTTTTTTTTTTTGAAAACCCCTTTCCAGAGGTATAATTTTAATTAAAAAAAAAAAGCTTTCTGCATTGTGCTGTACTTGCCCTTCCCAGGTCCATGCAGAGTCTCCAATTGCTGTTCCTGGTATCTGTTAACTTCCGCTCTTCCCAGGGATGCAGCCAGTTGGTTTTGTGGCGCTGTCCAAGTAGACGGCCCAAGGCCGTTGAGCAGACCAAAGCCCCCGTCACACTAAGCGTGATCACTGCTAAGTCACAAGTTTGGTGATGCAACAGCGATCTCGCTATGTTTGACACTTGGCAGCGACCGGGCCCCTGCTGTGAGATCGCTGGTCATGTAGAGTTGCCTGGACCATTTTTTGATTGATGGGCTCCCGCTGGGCAGCATGCATCGGTGTGTTTGACAGGGACAACGACCAACGATCTCAATACTACAGGTCTGAGAAACAGGGTCCCAACAGCCTCCGTATCATTCTGGATCGTTGTTGTGTCGCTGGTGAGATCTGACTGACATCTCACCAGCAATCCCGACAGCGACGCACCAGCGATCCCTACCAGGTCGTAACGCTGTCGGGGTCGCTGGTGCGTCGCCAAGTGTGACATATCCTAACAGCAGATAAGACTCCAAGAGTGGCAGCGAGACTTGACACTGGTCATGGGAAGAGTGAGTAAAGACAGATTGCCTTTTAATTCACACTGGCGTGGAAAGGGATTTCCTGAAATCAGAAAACCCCTTTAAGTTTTTTTTGCCAGACCAGATTAATTAAAGGATTAGAGATGGAGAACACTAATCTTCATTGTAGAACACTATTGTAAATAAATGAAATGAACCGGTGCTCCTGTCAATAACAGAAATTGCCTTAATTTTTCCTGATTTTTGCTTTTTTTTTTTTCCCCTGATTTTATAAGCATGTGTGTACATCTCTTCCAATAACCATTATGGATGAATGCCCATCTGAAGCTTAGTATATCACTAGATGAATAACTACACGTTCCATAAATTTACGTGCAGTGCGGATTTTGAGATTGCAAGTTCAAGCTTTCAGTGTGGCTTTCACTCTTTGTAAGGCACAAGGTGAAATCTTGAACAAATCCACAAGAAAAAAAAACTACATTTTAAATAAAGATGTTAATTCAACTTTTGCAGAAAAACTGCAATTGTTAAATGTGCTTTCACCCTAAGGGCGGTTGTTTGATTTTATCTGTAAGTAGAGCTTATTTATATGATAAGTTCTGTAACTTTCTTATATACTTTGTTGGAATTCTTGTGAATTTTCATTTCTTTGCTGCCAGTGAATGGGAAAATCCTGGTTTAAGTCCAGAAGCTCAAAACCTATACAGACCTAATATTTCCTATATTTTTGTCCAGTGTAGGTTACCCTTGATGAGGTATAGACAGTTTCTCACTTCCTACATTCAAGGTCCGAGTTCAGGCTGCGAGTGGCTGCAAGCTTTCTCCTGTGCCTATAAGGCTGCTGAGTTCGTTCAGACAATGCGGTGTGTACTCTCACTGAATGTTAAAGTGTGAGACCAACTTAACTCGGGTCTGTTTCCTCATCCATCTACTACAATTTATCAGCCTGGAGTACGAGTTTATTCACTTATCAGTAGACATCATGTGTCTTTTAACATCTATATGTAAGCAGGAACGTTTCCATTCACTAAGGCTGTGTTTTACACACTGCATTTTAACAATAGTGTGGGGTCATGTTATGCTGCTTTTTATTTGTTTCCTTCGTATATAGTAAGTCATTGTAAAGTTCTAATGCTTGAAAGTCTGAGTATTTTCTCTTTTTTTTTTTTAAGTCAAGTTTAAGGCTGCATCCTAACAGGAGGAGCCACATATAGAAATAATTTAACATGACTTTAATCAAGTCCTTGATTTGGCTTCAAAAACTGCATTGTAATGAGATGTGAGAGCGTCTTTTTTGTATGGATAGATCCTGCAAAGTTATAAGACTTTTCATTTAGAAGCGTATATTCTACTTTTGGGCTCTACTTCTGCTCACCCATTATGGGATGCCATAACACTGCCTTGATATCAATACATACTTTGGTTATGTTGAGTGTTTGCCTTCTGTGTGTCATTACATTTTAATTTTGCCAACATTAAGTATTGCTTTTATTAGAAGAAATTCTAGAAATTACATCTTGGGGGACATTCCTCCATTTGAACATTAAAAATCTGCACAATATAATATAGTGTTGTACAGGAGATTCTACTAAATCTTCTTTATTTGCTCCTGTGGAAATCTGTAATGTAAATTGACCCTTTCTGTGGGTTTCAAACTTACGCAATGCAAAGGGTAAAGTGCGTGGCAAATTGGCACTTCCTGCTTTAAAATCGTTTGGGTTTGTACCCTTGGTGTATGTGTCCACAAATAGATTTTTTTGCAGAAGCAGTGGTTAAAGAAGCACTTTGTTAAAAATGTTATCCTCTTCATATATACCAGACATACTATTATATAAGCGCAATGTTACTTACAATTGACTATATGGCATAACCTACCTAGTTAATTCTTCTGTTTTCCTGTTTACATCTTTGACGTGATTTAAAAGCAGACTTGAGTTCTATGCTCTATGTAAAGTAAGGGTGCCTCTTGTCCTTGCATGAATCACTGCTAAGTCTCTGGCAGGGGGAGGAGCAAAGGAGGTCAGGGGCTGAAGAGGGGGTGACTCATGCAAGGAGAAGTGACTTCCTCTTTGTGCAGGGAAAAGAGAAGAATTATCTGGGTAGAAGGGCATAATGATCAATTGTAAATATGCAATGATATATAATATGATTGCACATTATTAAGAGGATAAAAATTTTGATGGTAGTGCTTCTTTAAAGCAAAAAGTGCATTCAAATGTAAAAAATTCAGTCTTGTCTTTTCAGAGTTGTCTTCCGTTTAGGATCCATTCCTGGCTTTCCTAGCAAAAATGTATTGTCCCTTACTATCCAGAAGGAAGAAATATGTACAGAACACTACTAATAAAGTGGTGTGAGCGGTCACCTTTTATGTATAGACTGACAGGTGATGGTCACACTTCCCCATCTAACTGACTAGAAACTTTAGCCATCCTTTACAAGGTTGTGGCATTTGCTTATACCAAATAACATCTATAATACAGCACTAAATTCTAATGAGAACATGCAGTTAATGTGGATCTCTGATCCCTTTTCCCCCTTGAGTGGATCCCCTGAGTCTGCAATGGTAAGTTTAGAGGTCAAGTGCTGTCTAAATAGGCAAATTAGTAAATCTGTCCCTTCCCACCTGTGGTCTCTGGCTGCCCTCCTGGGGGGACCACATGTCAATGGGCTGCAGATACAATTTAGTTTGAGCTCTTTGAATAACTTTTTTTTTTTTTTTAATATGGTTCTCGTTCAATTTTGTGTTATTTCTAAACCACTTAAACAACTTTCTGTATTTGTAAACTTGATGTTTATATCATTAAACCTGGTGACTCGGTTATCAGTTGCAGTTCTTGTTTTTTGTGTAAGGTTTAGCCTATACCAGTGATGACACTATTCTCATGCTGGATCTTTGTGACTGTTAGGTATGACAATATTGGTGCATGTGTTTGACAGCCCAATGGCCTGCTTAGTTTCATGGTGGAAGATGTTTAATAAGTTTTTGTCCTCCACCCTGATGATGTCTTCCAAGAAAATGCCAGTATGTTTCAGGAAGGAGCACGGACTGGTTGAATAGCAGTGAGGATGATGCAGGGTAGAGTGTACACGTCAAACTCTCCTCAGGTGTCAAACCCTAATGTATGATCACTGCCTTGTACTGTATCTGCATAGGCTGTTATTCAGCAGTGGATTCACAGAACGTTAAATTTTAGGGTGCTTTTCTTCAAATATTGGCCCTCGCCTTAAAGTTGGCCACCGTACACTTTTTTTTTCTTTTGAATGATAGACATTGTCTTAAATGTAACATCTGTTTTACTAAATATATTAGACTTGAGAATATGTAGATTTGGGTCCGTTATCAGCGCAGTCTTGACTTTAGCTGTGTAATATTTGCTGACCCTTAAAGTTTTCAGGAGGGAATGTGCTGCTGCATTTACACATTAAGGTGAGACATATGTCAATATGTGACCTGTAGTTTTTTTCCCCCCCAAAAAAATACTATGAGATTTATTAGTTAGATGCATTAAATTACCTTAGACATCTGTGAAAAAATCATGCAGCTTGAGCCATAACTAGAATCTGTCACCTAATTTATGCCCCCAAACCTATCACTACCTTTCCCTGCCGCTTCCTACTATGTCTCTAAACATCCCTGTCTGACTTAAATATGTTCTGTAATCGCTGTGTAACATGCTTTTATTACTTTCATGTCCCTATGATAACCAGGGTGCCTACAAGACAGCAAACACTGCGGTTATTCTTTAAGACTCCATCTTCCCTGTTGCTCATTGTTATTGCGCCCTGTGCGGAGTGATAACAGAACACCGAAAGGGGGTCCCGCGTTTAAAATTTTTGACCTTCCTGGTATGGGGCTGCAGCTGTGTGTCCTTTCCGGTCCGGCGCATAGTTGGGGATTATTGGGTGTACTGGCCACTTCTGAACGCACACTGCGCATGCTCCAGAGCTGCTGAGCACAATCAATAATCCTCACAAGAGATGACATGACCGCGGCGTCATACCTGGAATAAGACGCAGATTTCAAATGCTGCTTGTGCACTTCTGCATGATTACAACAGAGCGACAGGGAACATGGAGCCTTACAGAATGCCTACAGTGACTGCAGTATTGAGGACACCCTGGGTATTAACATAGAATGTAAGTTATAAAAGCATTATTCACAGTGATTACGGGACACATTTAGTTCAGACAGGGATGGTGCAGGGACAGGTAGTGATTGGTTTGCAGGGCATAAAGTAGCAGACAGGTTTCCTTTAATACAGAACACATAATGGCATATACTATTTGTGCACTCTTCCCTCTTAGTATAGCACCAATAGAGTACCGTCTTGAGGAAATTTGACGCTTGTAGGCCTCAATCAGTACAAGAAAAACATCAATTTTGGTCAGTATTCTTTTTTTTTGCTCCAGCGATTTGTGTTTTTTACCCATAAATGTAGCATCTTATTTTTTGTTTTTAATATGCAAAGAAAATCAAAGTACAATTTCCAAGTAGAGTAAAGGTACCGTTACACGTAGCAATGTTACAGCGATGTTGGAAGCGATTCCGTGGGTGCCTGCTCGCTTCCAACATCGCTGCCTTAGCTGTCACACGGCTGATGTTGCTTGCGACGCCGCCACGATGTTGCACCCCAGCGAGCGATACGCTGCTATGTTGCGAATAGGAGGCATCGCTGGCAACATCGCTATTGCGATGTCAAACAGCAAGATCCAGCCAAATCGCTGGTGCAACATTGCCAGGTTTACCGGCACTGTCGGTAAACCTGGCAACTTGCAAACAGCGATTTATCGAAGTTGCATTGTGCTGTCACACAGCACGGAGTTGCTGCAACATTGCTGAGCCAGGGAATTGTCAGCGATGTTGCATGCAACATTGCTACGTGTAACGGTACCTTAACTCCTGCATAGTAGAGTAAAAGAATGGCGACCCATGTGATTTTTATCTTTTTTGCCAACCCACAGAATTGAATGTGCTATTTTGATCCATAACTCCACCAAATGTATATGGACATGTCAACAACTTTATAGGCTTTAATGTACTGGGTGCATGTTCTATCCATTAAAAAAAACAAAAACAAAAAAAACGAACAAATACATGAATCTCAGTAGAGGCCTTATCTTTATAATGTACTGGACACAGATCCTTGACACATTAAGACTTTGGAAGTGTCTATTAGCTGATTTTTGCAACTTTATCTTTTGGAAATAACCACTTACCACTTGTTGTGGATAGGTTAGGTTCCAAACACTAACTGATCCGGGTTGGTTAGGTGATAACTTTTAGAGGTGTTGTCTGGGACATTTATTTTGATGGCCAGTCTTCAGGATAGGTCATATCTGTTCGGTGGAGATGCTACAGCTGGACAATCGGCTAATGCTGGCAGCGTCTGGATGGAGGGAGCTGCATTGCTACATCAACTGCATAGTGGCCACAGAGGTATTGCTCATCTGCCCCCTATTAACTTGTATAGATAGGGTGGATTTGCCGTATCTGACCACGACCATTATACTGTTGTCAGAGCTGTGTTAATCGGCTCTGCAATTCAACACATCAAGGTGGCACCAGTTACAGCTGATCAGATGGCGGTGCTGGGTGTCACACTCCCACCATTCAGATGTCCTATCCTATGAATAGGTCATCAATATAGAAGTCTCAGACTTCTAATATTGGGAATGACTTTAAATGATGCACTTTATATTACCATTTCATATGCTGATATTGTACATGTTCCCTAACTAAGAAGGTGCCTGCCTTGTAGAGCAATAGGTCCCATGTATAATTATACTAGGGAGTGGGACCATATGTATTTAACACACAATTGTTGGTCTTACTTAATCACATAAGCATTTAATGCTCTTAGTTTAGACAAGCTTTTCCTGTTAACTGTGCTGTTTGACATTTCTACTAAATGTTGATCTAGGAAAGGACTCAAAAGAAATGGCCACGACTGATAAACTGTTTATTATTGCAATATTTGATACACTGATGAATTGACTGACAGTCTAGTGTACTCTTTTACTTAATGTTTGTTAAAAATCAGTGGATCAACCGTAGCTGCTGCATTCCTTACTGATGTCAGTATTCCCAGCATGTTCTCGCTAATTTTATACTACAAAGTGTCTGTCTGGGGTATAATCTCTGTAAACCTCTCCTTGTTTTTTTTTTTTTTTTTTGTTTGTTTTCTTTCTAATCATGATAAATAAAATCCTTGCATTTCTACAATTTTTTGTTAATCGGAATGGGCAATGTGAAGTAAAAATGTAAAATATGCCATTGTATATTAACACTATACACTTTTCCACCAATACAAAACTTTTTATAGCATGTATGTATATTCATAATATGCTTAGTAAATAAAGATATGGAGAAATCCTTGTGTTCTTTTACATGTATGAGTGTAAAGTGTGACATCTGTTTAATGGAGCTATATAAGCGAGAAAAATTATTTCCACAGTCTGATCCCATTGAGAATTTAGATTGTGAGCCCAGAACAGTAGGTCATTAACCCCTTCACCCCATGGGTTACACCTTAATGACCTGGCCATTTTTGCCATTCTGACCAGTGTCACTTTGAAGTTATAATTCTAGAGCGCTTCAATGGATCCCAGACAATT
This sequence comes from Allobates femoralis, assembly GCA_033576535.1. Classification (NCBI taxonomy): domain Eukaryota; kingdom Metazoa; phylum Chordata; class Amphibia; order Anura; family Aromobatidae; genus Allobates; species Allobates femoralis. The sequence goes on from JARQOC010000002.1 coordinate 114,040,469, forward strand.
TTCTTGTGACATATGGGACTTTATGTCAGTGGTAAATTTAGGATACCGTATATACTCGCGTATAAGCCGAGTTTTTCAGCCCAAAAATTGGGCTGAAAAGTCCCCCCCTCGGCTTATACGCGAGTCACTCGGTATACTGTGGGGGGGGGGGGGCTGTGACCGGGGGCTGGAGGAGGCAGGAGGGGGCCGCGATGACCGCAGGCGGGCACGTGGGGCCGCCTCATTAGTGCAATGAATATGCACGGCATCCCCCCGTACATCAACGGCGGGGGGATGCTGTGCAATTGCACTACACAGGCCCCCCCCCCCCCCCCCAGGCTGCGGCACCTGTTAAAATAAACTTTCATACATCACCTTTCCGTCGCAGCTCCTCCGCTCACCTGCTTCTTCTTCTTGCTTCCGGTGTCATGTGACCGGGCGCAGGAGATGACGTCATCTCCTGCGCCCGGTCACATGACACCGGAAGCAAGAAGGAGGAGCTGCGTCGGAAAGGTGATGTATGAAAGTTTGTTATTTTAACAGGTGCCGCAGCCTGGGGGGGGACATACTAAGGAGGGGGGGCTGTGTGTTACTGCTGGGGGCCAGTATACCACCACTGGGGGGCCTGTATACTACTATTGAAAGAAAAAACAGATATTGCGCCACACTGCAACTGGAGGAACTTAATACACGGTTTTACTATGTTTGTACTAACCTTTACTGGTTGTGGATCACTGTAGTGACAAGGGCCAATAATCCCTCCTCCTCAGATACTCCGGGCCTGGTGGTCGGCTCCTTAGTTCCTCTGGAGATGGAGGTGGGCTCCTTCACTCCTCCACCCGAAGAGGCAGACTCGCTGCACTGGCTTCCGTCCCAGCTCCACACTGTGTATCAGTTGATCATTCAAGGGTGGATCTTTATGATGTACTGCCAGGTACTGTGGATCTTAGAGCAGCTCACACACCGCACTCCCAACAAGGGAGAAGGGGATTAGCAAATAGAAAAACAAGCGGTGTCAGAGGATTGGAGCGCTAAAGAAACCACGGGTTGGTGATTAGATTACCGATAATTTATTGCACGAACAGCAGGGGTCCAGTATGCCACAACGCGTTTCGACGCACAGATGCGTCTTTCTCAAGTGGATCCACTTGAGAAAGACGCATCTGTGCGTCGAAACGCGTTGTGGCATACTGGACCCCTGCTGTTCGTGCAATAAATTATCGGTAATCTAATCACCAACCCGTGGTTTCTTTAGCGCTCCAATCCTCTGACACCGCTTGTTTTTCTATTTGTATACTACTATTGGGGCTGTATATACCTCCTCTGGGGCTGCTGTATACTACCTCTGGGGCTGCTGTATACTACCACTGGGGCTGTATATACCTCTGGGGCTGCTGTATACTACCACTGGGTTGTATATACCTCTGGGGCTGCTGTATACTACTACCTCTGGGGCTGCTGTATACTACCACCTCTGGGGCTGCTGTATACTACCACCTCTGGGCTGCTGTATACTACCACCTCTGGGGCTGCTGTATACTACCACCTCTGGGGCTGCTGTATACTACCACCTCTGGGGCTGCTGTATACTACCACTGCTGGGGCCTGCTGTATACCTGTGCTGGAGTCCACCCTCGGCTTATACGCGAGTCAATAAGTTTTCCCAGTTTTTGGGGGCAAAAGTAGGGGGGTCGGCTTATACACGAGTATATACGGTAACAATTTTTGCATTTATTTGTGAGAAAATTGGAAATTTGGCAAAATGTTTGAACATTTATGAATTTTTAAAGTGTTAAACCAGAGTTATATCCCACAAAATAGCTAATAACATTTCCTACATGTCTATTTTACATCAGCACAATTTTGGAAACATCTTTTTTTTGTTAGAAGGGTTCAAAGTTCATCATCAATTTCTAATTTTTCAACAAATTTGCAAAGCTACTTTTTTTTTTTTTTTTAGGAGCCATATTACATTTGAAGTGACTGAGGGGCCTACATTACAGTACCGAAAAGTGACACCATTTAAAAAAACTGCACCCTTCAAGGTACCGTTACACAGCACGACGTAGAAACTGTCGGCAACGATCTCGTGGGCGCACGGTCGTTTCCAACATTGTTTTGACATCGTTGGTGAGATGCCACATGTCTAGATATCATGGACGACTCGCCAACGATGTAGTGAGCAGGTATTGTTCGCACAACCCAGCAAACGATCCCTGCTCATTGCTGTGAATGGGCGAAGTCGTAAACGACAGTTATCGTGGTGGCACACACAACGATGCAGCAGGTTGACTGATCCTGTGATTTGAGAACATGTTCTCAAATCTGCGATCCCTGATCCAACAATTAATTGTTAGAACTTCAGAGTCGCATGCAACAACGTCCTAACGATGTCGCTTGAACGACTCCAAACCCGTGACGTTTAAGCAATATCGTTAACGATATTGTGCTGTGTACCGGGGCCTTTAGACAGCTCAAAACCATATTCAAGAAGATTAACTCTTAAGGTGCTTCACAGGCACTAAAGCAGTGTTGAAGGTAAAAATGAAAATGTTACTTTTTCCCCACAAAAAATGTTACTTTAATCCTCAAATATTGCATTTTCACAATGGCAACAGGAGAAAATGGACCCCAATTTGTTGTGTAATTTTTCCTGAGTACGCAGATACCTCATAGGTGGTAAAAAAACACAGTTTGTGCACTCTGAAGGGAAGGAGCGTCATCTGACTTTTTGAATGGAAAATTAGCTGATACCATGTTGTGTTTGGAGAACCCCTGATGTGCAAAAATCACCGAATAGGTACTAAATATATTGAAAAAACTCACCAAAAATGGTCGCTTTTTTCTACCCCTTGCATCTAGCAGATGGCTGCAGATTCCCCCAGGAGGTGACACATGCGTCAAAACACCGATGCACAGCCCCCTGCAACCCATAACATGGGGCGGTTTGTGGCAACCAGCGACCAGCCATGCTAACAAGGAGGGGGCTGGTGGTGAATGCAGACACATGGACTCCACTAGGCCTCTGCCACTCACATCCAGGTGATGTGAGTGGCAGAGGCCTAGTGGAGTCCATGTGTCTGCATTCACCACCAGCCCCCTCCTTGTTAGCATGGCTGGTCGCTGGTTGCCACAAACCGCCCCCATGTTATGGGTTGCAGGGGGCTGTGCATCGGTGTTTTGACGCATGTGTCACCTCCTGGGGAATCTGCAGCCATCTGCTAGATGCAAGGGGTAGAAAAAAGCGACCATTTTTGGTGAGTTTTTTCAATATATTTAGTACCTATTCGGTGATTTTTGTTTAAATGTAAATTATACATGTGTTATACATGTGGCTAGGTACTCGTGAGTGTAAGGGCCCTTGACGTGGGTCACGAGCTTACGATATTCTGGCGCCATAATACCAACTGACACCTTACAACATTATCTTAGTGTCAACCTGCATCTTTTTATCTTTTGCAGTTGAGGTTGTTTTCCTCTAGGGGGCGTCTGTCACAGTGATGCATGTCCACAGTGCTGAGTGGCCCGCCCAGTTGGGGGGCGTTACCAATAGGCTGCTCAGACACTATATGTATCACCTGGATGTGAGTGGCAGAGGCCTAGTGGAGCCCATGTGTCTGCATTCACCACCAGCCCCCTCCTTGTTAGCATGGCTGGTCGCTGGTTGCCACAAACCGCCCCCATGTTATGGGTTGCAGGGGGCTGTGCATCGGTGTTTTGACACATGTGTCACCTCCTGGGGGAATCTGCAGCCATCTGCTAGATGCAAGGGGTAGAAAAAAGCGACCATTTTTGGTGAGTTTTTTCAACCCCTGATGTGCCTAAACAGTGGAAACCCCCCACAAATCACCTCATTTTGGTAGCTAGACCCCCCTCCCCAAGAACTATTATCTAGCCATGTGATGAGCACTGTGACCCCCTCCCAGGTGCTTCAAACGTTGCGCTGTGAAAATGAGAAAAAAAAAAAAAACATTTCACCCTACAAATGTTTTAGGCTCAATATTTTTTTTGAGTCTCTACAAGATAAAATGGACTCTTAAGATTATGTGGGAAATTAGTTCAGAGTACGCCAATACCTCATATGTGGTGGAAAACTACAGTTTGTGCGCAAAGTGGGACGCTGAAGGGAAGAAGTGTCATTTCACTTTTAAAATGCAAGATTGACTGGAATCCTTAGCTGACATGTTGCATTTGGAGATTGCCTGATGTGCCTATATAGTGGAGACCCTCCTCAAGTGATCCCATTTTGGAAACCTGGCTTCCCCCCAAGGAACATGTGTGGTGAGCACCTTGAACCTGACAAGCTCCCCCAGGGACTTTACAGAATTAAGCTGTGAAATTGAAGTTTTTTTTTTTTTTTTTTTCCAACAAAAAAATGTTCTTTTTGCGGCAATTTTTTTTCCCATTTTCACAAGCAAGGGTAACAGGAAATCATGGATCCCCAAATTTGTTGTGAAATTTCTCCTGAGCATGATGCCCAGTTTGGGATGGAAAACCATTGTGAGCATGGCAGGACTCAAAAGGGTGATGTAGATGTTTTGGGACTTAGATTTTAATGGAATGGTCTGCTGATGTCATGTCGTGTTTGGAGAGTCCTTAATGTTTGTAAATTCCCCCATAAGTGACCCATTCTGGAAGCTAGACCCCACCCAAAGGAATTTATCTATATATGTGGTGAGGACCGTGAACCCACAGGTGCGTCACAGAATTTTACAATGTAGAAATGGGCAAATGAAAAAAGTTTCCCACGAAAAAGTTTTAGCATTTAAATATTTTCATTTTGCAAGGCTAGCAGAAGAAACTGGACTCAAATTTGCTGTGCAATTTCTTCAGAGTATGCTGATGCCCAATTTGTGATGGAAAACCAGTGTTTGGGCACACGGCAGGATTCGAAAGGCAAGGAGTGATGTTTTGGAGTACAGATTTTAATGGAAAGGTCTGCAGGTGTCATGTCACGTTTGGTTAGCCCTTTTTATACCTAAACAATGTAATTCACCACCAGTGACCCCAATTATGGAAACTTGACCCTCAAAGGAATGTATCTAGGTGTGGGGTGTTCACCTTGATCGCACAGGTGCGTCATAAAATTTTACAACATAGTGAAGATGAAGAAAAATGTATTTTCCCCACAAAAATGTTGTAGTACCAATTATTTTCATAGCAGGAGCAATTTGACCCTAATATCCCGTACATGGTGGGAAACCACTGTTTGGCCACACGCCAAAGCTTGAAAGGGAAGGGGCACCATATGATTTTTTGGAGCACAGATTTTCCTAAAATAGTTTGCGGACTCCATTTGCAGAAACCCCCTCAAGTGACCACATTTTTTAGATGTCGCCCCTCTTTAGTTCATCTATGGATGTAGTGACCATTTTATCTGTGAAAAATGCCCATGGAGTCAAAAGCAGTGAATGTTGCAGAAATTAAAAATGGCAAATAAGCCCTTGTAGTGCCCAGTACATTATGCCCAGCTCATGCTTCTGGAGACACACACCCTGTAAATGTAAGCAGGCTCTTCTCAATACAGCAATGCCAAACAAATTGATGTTAACTGTGGTTTAGAAATTGTGGAGAAAGGAAGGGAGACTTTGCTGATTTTCTTCATTTCTTTTTTCTTAGGGGGAAGAGGGGTGGGAGGAGTCATAGCGCTTTTCCAGAGCCTTTGTGCAACCAGTACCATGGAAGGGACCCTATATTTTAATTAACAGATTATGGACATTGGTGGGGATTTCTGTTTTTGAATGCTATTGGTGGCAATTTGGGTACAGAATAATTTGGATCAGTTCACATTTATCCTTTGCTCTATGCTATGCACTTTCATTCAGGTTTCCAGCTCCGTCTTCAAAATGCGTGATATAAATGAAACGGCTGCCTGATCCATTCACTAATGAAGCAGCAAAGTGACTCCGGACTCTGTTTGACCTCTGTTCAGTGGTGTCCATTTGTTTCAAAAGTGCACAAAACTGGTTTACCTCTCTCTTGCACATGCGAAAAAAAAAATGCAAAAACAACTGGGCGCCACGAGATCACTGGTCAGATGGGCGTTCAGTCATACTGTCTCATTAAAGTGAATTTAACATTGGAAATTTTGTCTGAATCACGTTTTTCAGAGATTTACATGTAATCGCCAATGTGAGTGCTCAGCATAGAGTCCAGGATAACAGTGAGCCAAAAATGCTCTTCCTCACCAGCCTCTGGAAATCCTCGGAGCTTGAGATTATGCAGCCGACTTTTGTCCTCCAAGTCCCACATCTTTAGTTTCAGGAGTTTGACATCACCTGCCATCTGAGAATAATCCTCCGCTAGTTTGTTATGGGCTGTGGCGTATTCCGCCATCTTGCCCTCTATGTGGTGTGTCCTCTCCCCCAGGGCCGTGAGCTCCTCTTTAAACTCCCTCAACATGAGCCTCATGTCCTCCTGGAGTGAGGCATGCAGTGAGGCCAGCATCTCCTTGAGGAAGCCCTGAGTGATGAGGGCCTCTCCACTGCCCCCGAGGCAGCACGGTCCCCAGAACTCCCAGCAGCACGAGGAGAAGTCCCAGCAGAGAGGGAGGAGGGTGCAAGGCGAGAAGGAGACAGCGCCATATGATAAGCTGCAGCTGCGGGGGGCCTCTCAGGTGGGAAGAAATCGGTGACCCTGGAGGGCTCACCTCGCTTCCGTGGCTGGTTCTTAGGCATCCCCACACCGTCAGGACAGAATGCGGGGATGCTATAGGAGATTATGAGGTGATCCTCTCGTTCTGTGCCGCTTGTCTGTGGAATGGGTGCGGGAGCTCACAGAAATGTGGCCGGCGCCATCAGCCTCCAAGCCACACCCCGAGTTTTGGAGTTTCTATTGATGCCTTTATGAAGCACACAATATTTTTTGATTGCTTTCTATTCCTCTTTTTGTGAAGCAGAATCAACAAAAAACAGCCATTCAGGTTTTTTCTTTATTTGTTTTTTTTTACTGTTTTTTTTTTCCCCCCACTGTTCACCGTGTCATAAAACTAACACCACTTTATTCTCTGGGATAGTGCAATTGCAGTGATACCAAATTTACATATTTTTAGAATGCTTACTATTCTGCTTTTTGTGAGGTAGAAATCAAGAAGAATCAGCAATTGTTTTCTATTGTGCTTTTCTCTAGTCCCCTTCCACGGCAGTATAGGAGGTTGTCTCTCCACGGCCTAATTGGGGACAGGAAGCACAGAGAGGTTAAAAGCCCCTTCCACCTCCTACTAGCCAGTGTCTTTCCTGTCCCCCATGGGGCATGGAAAGGTTTTTCTCTCCTGTGCTGCATGGCCAGTGAACGTGACATATCTTTTTTATTTTGAATCGGGCAGTGGGGTTTGGGGCTCCGCTCTCCTCTGTTCTGCTTTCGACTCCCGCCTTGGATTTGGGACCCTTTCTTGACCCACCAGCGCTCCCCTTGGTGGGGGGTAAAGCGGGTCAGTGATCCCAGCCAGAGGCCTCTCTGTCTTTCCTCCTTGTGCATCAGTTCAGTGATCTGAAAATGATGTCATCAATGGCGCATGACATCACCTCCGGGTCTTGTGGTCCACGGTGGAAAGCATGCACTTCTGGGTTCAAGAATTAGCATCCTGCTCGGAACAGCATGCAGGACACGCTCAATTTCTTCATGCTGCCTGTCCAGGACCCTGACGGGGAGGAGCGTCAAGCACTTGGCACTGGGGGCATGACCTATTCCTATATAAGCCCGCCTGGAAGACAACGCAAGGTAAGACACAATCCCCTGATATGGATGGTGTGTTAGCTTCCTGCTCTGTTTCTGCAGAGCCCAGTGAGTCTGGCGGGGGTAAGTTCTTATGGTACCCCTATGTCTCTAACCTTATTTAATAGGGAGACAAGTGTACCCCTAAGAAGGTCACAGGAAAAACTCCTAGATGTGCCATCTGTAATAAGCTTCCCTCACCATGGGATAAGAGGCCATAAGGCCCATCACACGCTACAATATTGTGAACGATATCATTGAAACGTCACAGGTTTTGAGATGTTCAAACGACGTAACAACGTTGTTGCGTGTGACACGTTGATACGACCAGCGAATGAATCATTCACAATATCTGTACGTGTGACACCTCAGCAGCGATCATTGAACGTCGTTCAAGTGATCCAGGTCAAGTCGGATCGTTGGTCGGATCGCTGACATATTAAAGCATGTGACAGGCCCTTAAGCCAAATATGTACTGACTAGATGGCGGCCCGATTCTAAAGAATCGGGTAGTCTAGAATCCATATATAGTTTATTTACTAATAGTTACGGGAGTGCGGTGAAATGAATTGTGTGTATACAGGCGGCTCAGTGGGTAGCAGAGTATACGGTGGCTCAGTGGTTAGCAGTGAGTGCGGTGGCTCAGTGGTTAGCAGTGAGTGCGGTGGCTCAGTGGTTAGCAGTGAGTGCGGTGGCTCAGTGGTTAGCAGTGAGTGCGGTGAGATTGGTCAGCGCAGCAACGTGGGCAGAGTGGTCAGCGCAGAGGACAGGGGGCAGAGGCGGCTGGGCAGAGGACAGGGGGCAGAGGCGGCTGGGCAGAGGACAGGGGCAGAGGACGCAGAGGACAGGGGGCAGAGGACGCAGAGGACAGGGGGCAGAGGACGCAGAGGACAGGGGGCAGAGGACAGGGTGAAGAGGACACAGAGGACACAGAGGACGCAGAGGACACAGAGGACGCAGAGGACAGGGGGAAGAGGACGCAGAGGACAGGGGGCAGAGGACAGGGGGCAGAGGACACAGAGTGGGCAGAGGACGCAGAGTGGGCAGAGGACGCAGAGTGGGCAGAGGACGCAGAGGACAGGGGACAGAGGACAGGGGGCAGAGGACAGGGGGCAGAGGACGCAGAGGACAGGGGGCAGAGGACAGGGGCAGAGGACAGGGGGCAGAGGACAGGGGGCAGAGGACGCAGAGGACAGGGGGCAGAGGACGCAGAGGACGCAGAGGACAGGGGGCAGAGGACAGGGGGCAGAGGAGAGGGGGCAGAGGACACAGAGGGGACAGAGGACGCAGAGGACAGGGGGCAGAGGACGCAGAGGACAGGGGGGAGAGGACGCAGAGGACAGGGGGGAGAGGACGCAGAGGACAGGGGGTAGAGGACGCAGAGGACAGGGGTAGAGGACGCAGAGGACAGGGGAAGAGGACACAGAGGGGGCAGAGGACACAGGGGGCAGAGGACACAGAGGGGGCAGAGGACGCAGAGGACAGGGGGCAGAGGACAGGGGGCAGAGGACACAGAGGGGGCAGAGGACGCAGAGGACAGGGGGCAGAGGACACAGAGGGGGCAGAGGACGCAGAGGACAGGGGGCAGAGGACAGGGGGCAGAGGACACAGAGGGGGCAAAGGACGCAGAGGACAGGGGGAAGAGGACACAGAGGGGGCAGAGGGGGCAGAGGACAGGGGCAGAGGACAGGGGGCAGAGGACAGGGGGCAGAGGACACAGAGGGGGCAGAGGACGCAGAGGACAGGGGGCAGAGGACGCAGAGGACAGGGGGTAGAGGACGCAGAGGACAGGGGGTAGAGGACGCAGAGGACAGGGGGAAGAGGACACAGAGGGGGCAGAGGACGCAGAGGACAGGGGGCAGAGGACAGGGGGCAGAGGACACAGAGGGGGCAGAGGACGCAGAGGACAGGGGGCAGAGGACAGGGGGCAGAGGACAGGGGCAGAGGACACAGAGGGGGCAGAGGACACAGAGGGGGCAGAGGACACAGAGGGGGCAGAGGACGCAGAGGACAGGGGGCAGAGGACACAGAGGGGGCAGAGGACGCAGAGGACAGGGGGCAGAGGGGGCAGAGGACGCAGAGGACAGGGGGCAGAGGGGGCAGAGGACGCAGAGGACAGGGGGCAGAGGAAGCAGAGGACAGGGGGCAGAGGACGCAGAGGACAGGGGACAGAGGACGCAGAGGACAGGGGGCAGAGGACGCAGAGGACAGGGGGCAGAGGACGCAGAGGACACAGAGGACAGGGGGCAGAGGACACAGAGGACAGAGGACAGGGGGCAGAGGACAGGGGGCAGAGGACAGGGGGCAGAGGACAGGGGGCAGAGGACAGGGGGCAGAGGACACAGAGGGGGCAGAGGACACAGAGGGGGCAGAGGACGCAGAGGACAGGGGGCAGAGGACGCAGAGGACAGGGGGGAGAGGACGCAGAGGACAGGGGGTAGAGGACGCAGAGGACAGGGGGTAGAGGACGCAGAGGACAGGGGGTAGAGGACGCAGAGGACAGGGGGTAGAGGACGCAGAGGACAGGGGAAGAGGACACAGAGGGGGCAGAGGATGCAGAGGACAGGGGGCAGAGGACACAGAGGGGGCAGAGGACGCAGAGGACAGGGGGCAGAGGACAGGGGGCAGAGGACACAGAGGGGGCAGAGGACGCAGAGGACAGGGGGCAGAGGACACAGAGGGGCAGAGGACGCAGAGGACAGGGGCAGAGGACAGGGGGCAGAGGGGGCAGAGGACGCAGAGGACAGGGGGCAGAGGACAGGGGGCAGAGAGGACACAGAGGGGGCAGAGGACGCAGAGGACAGGGGGCAGAGGACACAGAGGACAGGGGGCAGAGGACACAGAGGACAGGGGGCAGTGGACACAGAGGACAGGGGGCAGAGGACAGGGGGCAGAGGACACAGAGGGGGCAGAGGAGGCAGAGGACACAGAGGACAGGGGGCAGAGGACACAGAGGACAGGGGGCAGAGGACACAGAGGGGGCAGAGGACACAGAGGGGGCAGAGGAGGCAGAGGACACAGAGGACAGGGGGCAGAGGACACAGGACAGGGGGCAGAGGACAGGGGGCAGAGGACAGGGGGCAGAGGACAGGGGGCAGAGGACACAGAGGACAGGGGGCAGAGGACACAGGGGGCAGAGGAGGCAGAGGAGACAGAGGACAGGGGGCAGAGGACACAGAGGACAGGGGGCAGAGGACACAGAGGACAGGGGGCAGAGGACACAGAGGAGAGGGGGCAGAGGACACAGAGGACAGGGGGCAGAGGACACAGAGGACAGGGGACAGAGGACAGGGGGCAGAGGACACAGAGGACAGGGGGCAGGGGGCAGAGGACACAGAGGGGGCAGAGGACGCAGAGGACAGAGGGCAGAGGGGGCACACAGGTTGGAGGGCAGAGCAGCGTGTATGGCTGCAGACTTACCGGTGGCCGGGGTCGGGTGTAGGAGGAGAGGAGGGGCGGGCAGAGCTGCAGGAGAGGAAGTCCCGCCCTCTCTCCTCTCCAGGCACACGGCAGGGAGCACGCACGGGTACCCCCAGGGTGTGTGTGGCCCTCCGAGGTGGCGGGCAATGGGCCCCCCTGCCCCCCCCGGTATGGACGTACTGGCTGGAGGGCAGAGGGTGGAGGGGAGTGGCAGGAGGGCACACGGAACTTCCGAGATCGGAACGTTCCGTGTGTCGGTGACTGTAGCCGGGGGGCAGCCTGGCTACAGTGCACTGGATGAGCCTGGGCGAAGACCATCACGGAAGTGGGCGTGGCCTCCTCCGGAAGTGGCCTTTGGGTTTTATATAATAGATAAAGTGGTTAGAGCAGAGCATCCCTCACTTTTGGATAAAATGAGTTTGGTCAAGCAGGAGATCTAGTCCTTAGTTCCCCTCCATCCTCCCCTTCATCTGGTCAGCCTTCCTCTAAGAAATGGAATGTCCAGATCGAAAATTCTGACTCCGACGCTCCTTGTAGTTCTAATTCAGAAACATGGGAAGTCAATTCATCTTCTAGAAAATCGGAAAATAAGAATTATCTTATGAAGAGGAACAGGTTTCCCGGTGCATGAGAACAGCCAGAGCCTCATTGCGAAGGAGTTGGAGTTCCCGGAGAAACAGCTGGGCACTCCCTCTGAACTTAGACATAGGTTCCACCCAGAGAGAGCTTCATGTGCCAGGGATATCCCAAAGGTAGATGTGCAAGTGGCTAGAGAGGCTACAAAAATTGCACTCCCCTTTGAGGATTCATCCCATCTCAAAGATCGAATGGACAGAAAAATTGAGAGCCTGTTGAAAAACTCTTGGGAAGCATCTGCCTCCTCCCTTCAAGCCAACATAGCATCCACCTGTGTCACTATATCATTTTTCTGATGGTTAGATCAATTTGAAAATCATCTTTCTCAAGAGAAGAGTTGCTTGACTCTCTCCTCTTAAGGTACAGTTACACACAGAGATATCTGTGCAGACATTGCTGCAACTCACTGGTTGCAGTGAAATCATGGACACATTGTTGCATTTTGTTGCCGTGTACAAGATGGAAAAATCTGTCCATGATTTCACTACAACCAGTGAGTTGCAAGTAATGTCTGCACAGATATCTCTGTATGTAACGGTACCTTTACAGGGTTTCTGGCTTATTCTTTGGTTGAGTCTGTTCTCATAGCTGCAAAATCCTCTGTTACGTCGAACTCTGCCAGGAGAGCTTTATGGCTGAAAATGTGGAGTGGGAATATGACTTCGAAAATCAAATTTTGCTCCATTCCATTTAAAAGAGAATTCGTCTTTGGGCCGGCACTTGAAAAAAATCCTGGAGGAAACCACTGCCAAAAAGCGGGCACTCCCTGAGCAGAAAGTAGCTAAAAACCCACTTTTTTTCTAAAGGTAAAGGAAAACCTGGAAGATGGAACTATAATAAAGGAAAGGACAAAAACATCCCTCACCATCAACAACAGCAGGCGAAGCAATGATTCCGACTCTGGAAGGTTTTCAAACATCTTGACTCAGTGGCAGAACATAACCAATTGTCAGTGGGTCCTCAATGTCATTTCAGAGGGCCTCCTTATAGAGTTCAAGTCATCCCCCCTCTCCCCCCACAGGGTCTGTGGGTCACCTCCTTGCCATCCCAAGGAGCCCAGGACCTCCTATATGGAAACCTTTAGGTTCTTCTTAGATCGGGCATCATTGCCCCATGTGGAAGAATGAGGAGAGGGTCACTACTCCCGCCTCTTTGTATTAAAGAAGCCATCCGGGGAGGCATGCATTATCATAAACGTGAAGAGTAAACCGCCACGTTCACGGAACGACGATTCAAAATGGAATCAATAGGATCTGCGGTTCCGCTAATAGGACCTCATTATCGACCTAATAGAAAGACCAGAAGTTTATCTGCACCATCCGTGTCTGTGGCGCTGTCCTATCTTGTGTGTCTAAGGAGTTTAAGTCGTCTCAAGATGTTATGTTTGCTGGCCTTTCCCAGAAGAAGCACCGTTCCTTTCCAGTCAGTTCTGCACTGAAGGACGTCATTCAGCGGGAGTGGGACGAACATGAGCGCCGAGGATCGCTTCCTTCCTCGTCCAAGCGTCGTTATCCTTTTGAGGATGAAGAATTCTTGGCATGGTCAAAGATCCCTTAAGTCGACGCAGCAGTCTCTTCGGCATCTAAGCATTCGTCCCTTCCTGTCGATGATTCAGGATTGCTCTCGGATCCATTGAATCGTAAGGTGGATATGCTCCTCAAACGGTCTTGGGAGTCCTGCACGGGGGCCTTTAAACCTGCCGTCTCGGCCACATGTACGGCAAGGTCCATGCTGGTGTGGATTGATCAGTTGGAAGATCAACTCAAGGGAGGCTTTTCAAGAGAAAACTTGCTTTCGTATCTTCCGCTGATAAGGGGATGCGCAGCTTATCTGGCAGATGCTTCCGCAGATTCCTTACGTCTAGCGGCCAGGTTGGCTGGCCTTTCTAATTTGGCTCGGTGCACTTTATGGCTTAAAGGCTGGAAATGGGATGCACAGGCCAAGTCCCGTTTATGTGCATTGCCATGTCAGGGTGAGTACCTGTTTGGCAAAGCCTTAGATGATCTCCTTGCCAAAGCGGCTGAAAGGAAGACGGGATTCCCTAATGCATCTCTTCCGTCCTACAGGAGGGCGTTCAAACGCAAGTCTTTCGGTCAGAAGAAGCCCTATAAGGACCGAAACAGATGGGATAACAAGGCATCAAAGTCCAAAGGTGCCCTTTTTGGTTCCTCTGCAAGGAGGGAAAATAGGTTCCGTTAGTCCGGCTCCACCAGTTGGGGGATGGTTGCGTGTTTTTTTCACACAATGGCAGGCTATTACGTCTAGCTTGTAGATCCTGAATATTGTGTCTTCGGGTCTAAAGCTGGACTTTAAGGTTTTTCCTCCAGATTATTTTGTGAAGACTTCCCCTCCATCTCCTTTGCAGCAGCAGGCACTGGGATTGGAGGTTCAGGGTTTGTTTGAGAAACGGGTCTTGTTACTGGTTCCTGAGGGCCAAGAGGGACGGGGTGTGTACTCCCCTTTAGTCCTGGTCCCTAAACCTGATGGATCCTTCCGCACTTGAACACTTTTTTGCGGTTCTCTAGTTTCAAAATAGAGTCAATTAAGTCTGCCATTAAGGTTTTATTTCCTAGGTGTTTTATGGCGGTTTTGGATTTGAAAGATGCGTATTACCATCTGGCGATTCATCCTAATCATCAAAGGTTCCTCCATGTGGCACTCATGGTCGAAGGTCGTCTCCGGCATTTTCAGTTTGCAGCCATGCCGTTTGGCCTCGCCATGGCCCGCGTATATTCACCAAAGTGATGTCAGAGGTGATGGACTTTTTGCGCCATCAAGATATTGTGCCGTATCATGATGATTTCTTAGTTGTGGGAAATTCTGCTAGTCAGTGCAGAGATCGCCTGTCCCGGACTATTTCTATTTTGCAGAGTTGGGCTGGTTGATCAATTGGGAAAAGTCTAGGATGGTTCCTCTGACTTGTCAATCTTTCTTGGGTCTGCACCTGGATTCTGCCAGTCAGCTGTGCTTTTTGCCAAATTTGGATTTGCGGTTAGCCATCCTCGTATGTCCTTGAGATCAGCTATGTCCTTGTTGGGGTCTTTGACCTCTTGTATTCCAGCGGTGTTATGGGCTCTGTTCCACACCAGATGTCTTCAGCAAGAGAGTCTCTGCGCTGAGGAGGGGTTGCAAGGGTCCCTAGACTGCTCCCTTTCTTCGGAGGTCATTGCGTCCCTTTCCTGGTGGTTGTCTCCGGGTAACCTCTCTAGGGGTGTTCCGTGGGTGGTTTCCCCTTCTAAGGTAGTGGTTACAGATGCTAGTCCGGACGGGTGGGGTGCCCATCTGGGGTCCGTGTGGGCCCAAGGGCAGTGGTGATTCACGGAAGCAGCAGCTTCTTCTAATGTCCGGGAACTTAAAGCGATACTTCAGGCTTGGCTTCACTTTCTCCCACAGTTGATGCACCAGCATGTCAGAATCATGACGGATAATATGACTTGTGTCGCGTATATCAATCATCAAGGCGATACATGATCACAGCCTCTGATGTCTACTGCATCGACGATTCTCCATCTGGCCTAACGTCATCTACTGTCCCTCACAGCCCTTCACATCAAAGAGACGGACAACTCCACAGCGGATTTCCTGAGTCGGCATACTCTGCATCAGGGCGAAAGGACATTGAGCAGACGTGTGTTCCGGCAGATTGTACGCCTGTGGGGTCTCCCGGACATCGATCTGTTCGCCACCAGGGCGACTCGTCAAGTCAAAATGTTTGCCTCCCTCAATATCAGGGACCGTCCAGATGTGGTGGACTCTCTTCAGGCCTCTTGGACTTTCCATCTCGCATATGCCTTCCCTCCACTGTCCATTCTTCCATTGGTGATCAGGAAATTCAGGGAGGAGGGAGCGAGGGTCATTCTCATTGATCCTTTCTGGCCAAGGAGACCTTGGTTTTCCTGGCTCCGAGCCATGTCCCTGTTGGATCCGTGGATCCTGCCGTCAACCCCGACTCTGCTGTCTCAGGGTCCACTTCGTCACCCTCAAGTACATGGTCTACACTTGACGGTGTGGAATTTGAGAGGCAGTTATTAAAATCTAGAGTTTTTTCAGATGGTCTGGTTTCTACCCTTCTCCTGAGTAGGAAGCCCTCTACTACTAATATCTACTGTAGGGTATGGCGTAAGTTTTTGTCTTTTTACACTGCCCTGTTTTCTGCGGTAGTCCCTACCCAGGCTATCCTGGAATTGTCTGTTGGTACTCTCAAGGTTCAGGTGTCTGCCATGGGTGCCTTGTATGGAGCTAATATTTCGGGGGATAGAAGGATTGCTAGGTTTATTTCTGCTTGTGAACGTTGTGCTCCGGTTCACATTGCCATTGTGCCTCCTTGGGACCTGAACTTGGTTCTGGAGGCGCTTACTAGTGCTCCGTTTGAACCTTTAGACTCTTCATCTCTGAAGGTTCTTTCTTTTAAGACCGCCATGTTAGTTTCCCTTACCTCTGCACGCCGAGTTAATGACATTTCGGGACTCTCCATAGACCCTCCATTCTTTTCAGTCTTTCCTAATAGGTTAGTGCTGAAACCGGATCCTTCTTGTGTTGTGCTGTGTCTTGAAATGTGGTTTCTAGGTTTCACTGCAGTCAGGAGATCATTCTGCCCTCCTTTTATCCTGACCCTGTTACCCCTGCCGAACTGTTTAATACGCTCGATGTTAGACGAGCTGTCATCTCCTACATTGATAGGACCCTGGCAGAGAGGAAGTGTAGGGCTCTGTTTATCTCCTTCCAGGATCAGAAGAAGGAGTCTGGAGTCTCTAAGAGTACCTTGTCCCGATGGATCAGAGATGCCATATGCTTGGCGTATCAGGCTACAGGTGTGCCTCCTCCAGACGGTGTTCGGGCTGTGAGACAGTGCGGGGGATCATATGTGAGGGGCACTATGTCTCCCCCAGAATTTGCACTGTCACGTATTGAGCCCGGTATAGGGGGAGAGAGAAAGGGACGGTCCGCTTCGGGTCTTGCAAAGTCCTGGAAGTAGACACAGAGTTAAAAGCCTGGTCAAGAGGCAGGGCGGGGTCCCTTTTACACAGCTTTTTGCCTAAGCTGCAGCAACAACAGAGATAGACTGGAGAGGTCTAGAGTTCCAGGAGGCCGTGTGCTATCCTAACACGGTCTAGCCCGGGAGGGCTGGGAGCTCGGGGTGACCTATAACGGAAGCCCATAACCTGAAGGAACCGGGTTACTTTGTATAAACTGTATCCTGTGTACCCGGCTGCGACCCGGATTCCGGCAGCTTGTGCCACTGCTGTGTGTGTAACAGCAATAAAACCGGGTCCTGTTTGAACTATTACCGGGCTCAACGTGTTTCCTGACTTGCAATCCCGGCGCTGCCCCACATATGGTGGAGAATGCGGGCAGCCTGAACCACGAACTGCATGTCCGTACTGAAGCCAGCCACGCTACAGTTCAGGCCTGACGCTGATATGGAGGAAATCCTAAGGCAGCTGGTACTTACCCAGCAGCGGCAGCAAGAGCAGCAACAGCGACACGAGGAGCAGCAGCTCCGACAGCAGGAGCAGCAACAGCGACACGTGGAGCAGCAGCTCCGACAGCAGGAGCAGCAACAGCGACAGCAGGAGCAGCAGCAGTTGCGACAACAGGAGCAGTTTCTACAACAGCAGAAAATGAATGAACTGCTCCTGCAGCAAATAATGGCCTTACGAGACCCGCCAACAGCGCCTTCCCCGGAACGGCACGAGGCCTGGGACCGGGTCCAGTCGGCACTGCGGAAGCTGAGTCCAGAGGACGACGTAGAAGCCCTCCTCACGGTCTATGAGCGCACCGCGGAGCGAGAAGGCCTCCCTCCCACTCAGTGGGCTGAAGTGGTGGCGCCATTCCTGATGGGCGACGCCCAGAAGGACTACACAGACCTCAGTTGGGAGGATGCACAGGACTACGCCAGACTCAAAGGTGAGATCCTTGCTAGACTGGGGGGTCAATACTTATGTCCGAGCCTAACGGGTGTTTTCCTGGTCCTACGTGGAGTCCAAGACGGCTCGCTCCCAGGCGTATGACTTGTTGCAGTTGGTGAAACGGTGGCTCCGGCCTGATAGCTTGACTCCGGGGCAGATGGTGGAAAGGGTGGTGGTCGACCGGCTGGTACGGACTCTGCCGGTTGCGATACAGCGTTGGGTGGGGCAAGGGGACCCGGGTACCTTGGACCAGGTGGTTAGCTTGATAGAGCGATATACCGCTACCCAGGAGTTCATACGGGACTCTGCCCCACTGCGGCAGTTACGCCGGCCTCCGGAGCCGGGTGAAGGTGTACGTCCATCCACAGGGGACTCTCCTAAAAACATACCCGCTGAGAGGATACCCCAGAATGGGGCTGGCAGGAGACCAGGCTCCCCAAGAAGGAGCTTCCAGCCCGGCGCTGCCACTGCTACCTGGTGCTGGCGGTGCAAAGGATCGGGACATGTGGCTGTCTATTGCCCACTAACGATGGAACCCATGGACTGCGGCTTCACCCGTCGGGTCTCGATGTATGCCAGCTCGTGTTTACCGCAGATGCGGTGGTTCCCCTAATGGAACCACATCTGTGCCCGATGCTCATTAATGGACACAGAGCAGAAGCTCTCTTGGACTCCGACAGTTTAGTGACGCTGGTTCATGCGTCCTTAATCCCTGGGTTGCCACCCACTGGGGGATTGATCGGGGTCCGGTGTATACACGGGGACCTACGCGAGTATCCGACCACGGAGGTGACTCTGTCCACTCCATGTGGAGAGTTGACCCACGTGGTCAGAGTGGTAAAATCTCTACCCTACGGGATGGTGCTGGGAAGAGACTTACCATTGTTTTGGTCTTTATGGGGAAGGAGGAGTAACCCTCCCCTAATGCCAGAGAATCAGGGTGCTGAACCCGACGACCCTGAGACCGGGACACCTGCCGTAGGGGTCGCCAACATAGGGCTAGAGTGTTATCCCGATAGGTTCCCGCTAGACGTATTGGCAGGAGAGGTCGAGGAGACCCCACCGATTCCAGAAATGGAAGTATCCCGGGGAGCGTTTGGGACAGCTCAGCAATAGGATCCCACACTGACCCGGGCCCGAGAAAGGGTAATCGAAGTAAACGGGGTAGCTCAGCATCTGGGGGCAGATAATGTATTTCCACGCATGGTGATTAACCGGGAGTTACTCTATAGAGTGGACAAAATCAGGGATGAGGTCGTGGACCAACTGGTAGTACCGCAGCCACACCGCCAGGCGGTCCTAGAGATGGCCCACTCCCAACTGCAAGGGGGCCACCTTGGGGCTAAAAAAACGCAAGAACGCATCTTGTGGAGGTTCTTCTGGCCGGTCGTGTATGTGGATGTCCAGAGGTACTGTGACTCCTGCCCGGAATGTCAGCTGACCACACCCATTGCCACCTTCCGTAGTCCATTGGTTCCTCTATAACTGGTAGAGGCACCAATGGACTACGGATCGCAATGGATTTGGTGGTGCCAATAGTGAAGTCAGCACGAGGCCACCAACACATACTCGTGGTTGTCGACTACGCCACCCGGTACCCGGAGGCGATTCCGTTACGCCGCACCTCAGCGAAACTGATTGCCCGGGAGCTGTTTGCTATGTTCTGTCGCCTAGGACTACCTAAGGAGATCTTCACGGATCAGGGGACTCCTTTTATGTCCAAAGTGACCCGGGAACTATGTAAACTGCTCAACATAAAACAGCTGCGCACCTCGGTGTATCATCCCCAGACTGACGGGTTAGTTGTAGAGGCTTGTGTGAATGGCGTGCACTCAGTATTGCAGTTTTTTGAGGTGCAAGTGAAGGGGTTACTAGAACCCGTACTAATGGATCAGGAAAATCACTGCACTCTCAGAGTCATATATGATGCAAGGTGAAGAATTTTTATTGGATTTGAACAACAAGCGACCACTGACGCCGTTTCGGTCCACAACATTGGACCTTTCTCAAAGTGTCGCTGGAATTAAAACAAATGGAACACAAGTGTAAAGAAGTGAACAAGGATTACAAGTGACTATACATATATACAATATGATATACATCATCATCAGAATCATGCTCCTAGAAGTTGGTTCAAAATATAGAGACATGGTTTCAACAATTGATCATTATAGTACAATAGAGTACATCAAGGACTAGTGTACCGGGAAAAAAGAGAGAACAGATTAGAGTTCAGAGTCAGAATTTAGGGAGGAAGGGTTAACTGGAAATGGTATGTATTAGATGGTAGTGAGGTCTAGGGTGATGAAAGTTGAAGAGATAGCTACTATTTCTGTGTGAAGGAGCTATTGGTGTTGTAACAACCTAGAGCCATAGTCTTAACCAGGGAGGATATGACCTATGGTGTGAGAT
The DNA here is from genome assembly GCA_033576535.1 of Allobates femoralis. Taxonomy (NCBI): domain Eukaryota; kingdom Metazoa; phylum Chordata; class Amphibia; order Anura; family Aromobatidae; genus Allobates; species Allobates femoralis. The sequence continues at coordinate 114,060,538 of JARQOC010000002.1, forward strand.
TTAGGATGTAGAGGCAAGCACCCCCACTTAGGGGGAATGCCAAGGGGTCAGTAGCCCACCTGTGGAAGCAATAGGCTTAGTTGAATCCGGGGGTACTTATTAGAACCGTCCCTTTAATGTTATGTTGATCCACCTGTGGAAAACATATTGTAAACAACCACCCTTCTAGTATGAGACTTGGATGTATGAGTGAAGTAAATGCATAAATACCATAGGGACAAAGGTTTTCCCAGCACTCTCAGGTGGTATGTCTCGTGGTTGTCGACTACGCCACCCGGTACCCGGAGGCGATTCCGTTACGCCGCACCTCAGCGAAACTGATTGCCCGGGAGCTGTTTGCTATGTTCTGTCGCCTAGGACTACCTAAGGAGATCTTCACGGATCAGGGGACTCCTTTTATGTCCAAAGTGACCCGGGAACTATGTAAACTGCTCAACATAAAACAGCTGCGCACCTCGGTGTATCATCCCCAGACTGACGGGTTAGTTGAGCGGTTTAATAAAACCCTGAAGTCCATGCTAAAAAAAGTGGTAGCGAAGGATGGAAAGGATTGGGACATGTTACTGCCCTATTTAATGTTTGCCATCCGGGAGGTACCGCAGTCGTCTACGGGGTTTTGTCCCTTTGAACTGTTGTACGGCCGGCATCCTAGAGGGCTATTGGATGTTGCCAAAGAGACGTGGGAACAGGAACCCACTCCCTATAGGAGCGTGATCGACCACGTGGCGAAAATGCAGGACCGGATCACAGCGGCCTATTGTAAAAGAGCACCTAATGGATGCCTAAGGAGCTCAAAGCCGCAGGTATAATACACGGGCCACTGTTAGGACCTTTGAGGTGGGGGACCGGGTGTTGGTCTTAGTGCCCACTACGGAAAGCAAATTACTGGCCAAATGGCAAGGGCCCTATGAAATCCGGGAAAAAGTAGGGGAAGTAAATTACAGGGTATACCAGCCCGGGAAAAGGAAACCCGTGCAGCTATACCACGTTAATTTGCTTAAAGCGTGGAAAGACCGGGAGTGTCTGATGATGGAGGCTTCCAATGCACCCGGAGGCCCTTCCCCCTCGGCCACGAGGGAAACCGAAGGGGTACAAATAAGCGACACCCTCACTAAGGCCCAACAACGGGAGGCTCGAAAGTTGGTACAGCAGAATCCTGATGTGTTCTCTGACCTGCCCGGGCGCACTTCGGTCATTCAACATGACATTGTCACTGAGCCCCGGGTAAAAGTGCGAGTGAAACCGTACCGGGTACCCGAGGCCAGACGGCAAGCCATCGCGGCCAAAGTTAAACACATGTAAACACACTGTATCCTGTGTACCCGGCTGCGACCCGGATTCCGGCAGCTTGTGCCACTGCTGTGTGTGTAACAGCAATAAAACCGGGTACTGTTTGAACTATTACCGGGCTCGACGTGTTTCCTGACTTGCAATCCCGGCGCTGCCCCACAGGGCCCATTCCACAAGGGCAATGGCTTCCTCCTGGGCTGAACAGGCTGACACGTCTATTGAATTGATATGTAAGGCGGCAACCTGGTCCTCACCTTCTACTTTCTATGACCACTATAGACTTGACCTCTCATCTGCTTCTGATTTGGTGTTTGGGAGGTCTGTCCTCCACACGGTGGTCCCACCCTGAGCTTTAATCTCTGTAAGTCTCTCAGTGGGTGCTGTTGTGGCGTTGAGAAAATACCAGATTACTTACTGCTAATCTTGTTTTATGGAGCCACGACAGCACCCACTTCCCCTCCTTGTTTTCTGGACGTTTTTTTGACCTTCTATTTGTCACGTGTGTGGTGATACTATTGTTTATGAACTTGTTTGATTTGAACTTGTACTAATTAGCGGTTCCTCTCGGTCTGAGGAGGCGAGGGGGACCGCGACTTTTTATCTGTAGGTTTCCTGTCGCTGGGGGTGGATCCCCTCTGTCTCAGTGGGTGCTGTGATGGCTCCATAAAACAAGATTACCAGTAAGTAATCTGGTCTTTTTAATCTATACGTTTTTTTGCAAAAAAGTACATTAAACTGCTTCACCGTACGCCAAGGTAACTCTGATCGAAGCAGTCCCTAATAGAGATGAGCCACCACCCTAGTGTTCAAATTCGATTTGATTCGTCGAATTTGGGGTGTGTTCGTCAAATGTTTGTCAAACACCGTCGAACACCATTGAAAACAATGCCAGGCAAACACACACACATAGAAAACACCTTCTAAAGTGTCCAAAAGGTGACAACCTACTCAGAAGACACAACAAACACATGGAAAAGTGACAAGTACATATTAAAATGCAAAAAGAAAAGAGCTGGACGAGTAAAAGGTGGAGGAGACACAGATATAGGCATGTCATGCCTTCTAAAATCATGTACAACACAGCAAGGGGACTCCAACTTGAGTCTCCATTTTTTCCAAAAATTTAGGCACAGACACCACTTAAGTGGCATCAATTGCCCCAGAGTTGCAAGCTTAAAATGGTTGGTGAGGTGACTTTCATGCAGCACGTTAAAAAATTCACAAGCCTTTAGTCTCCCCATGTGATCTGTAAGATTTGTCACCAAAATCTAAGTAGAGGCCAAAAAATCAATAGTTTGAGTACTTCATGCATGAACCATCACATGGCTATGAAGCATAAGTCTCAGTGGGAAGCTCACTGTGCTACAATGCGGCCTAGCAGGCCGGGCTATCCACCCATCAAGTGCATCTGCGACCTCTTCGTCCTCTGTGACTGTGGGGATAACAGTCACACATGCTTTTGGACGCAGACCTTCCACCTCTTTACCCGCAACAGCCAGTGTGATGGTCAGGTCGTCAGTTCTTTTGGAAGTGGAAACACCTGCTGGTGTTGAGCGCTCTCCGACATCGAGAGCACCATCTTTGAATGAAGGCAATATAATATCTCCGCCTGCACCTTCCTCACAGACCAGCACTTTGCTGGGGACACCCTACTCAACCCCGTCTCAGCACTGCAGCCAGCCCTCGGTCCCTCAGATGTGGACAAGTAAAAGACCATTTCCTCCTAGCCATGACAAAGCTAAGGCTGCTTGCACATTACGATTTTCGGTCATCTGATTGTATCCGTTTCAAAACGGATACACTCGGATCCGAAATTGGATTCCATGTCCCTCTATGGGAATCGGATTGGATCGGATTTGCCACTATTGGCATCCGATTTTGGCACCATCCAATGCTGTCTGATTTAATCACGGGCACAAAATCGCAGCCTGCTACGATTTTGTGTCCGTGACCCAAACCGGACAGCATCGGATCAGTGCTGATCTGAGTGCCCACAAAATGTGATCATATGGACATCGCATCCGAGTTCACCTCAGATCCGATGTTGCCTCCGACTTCCCTGCCTCTCCCTGCATCTTCCTTCCCCCATCTCCTCCCCATCTCCTCTATTCTGTCCTTCCCCGCTATTCTATTCTGTCCCCCTGCTCCTCTATCCTGATCTAATCCCTATCCTGTCCACTGTTCTCTTCCCTGTGTGTTAAAAAAAATAAAAATTCCTCCCGGAGGATACATCGCCTTGTCACGGGCTCCCAGGATGCGACACCATCGGGGCAGAAGGGCCTGTGGTGATGTCACAGAGCCAGTCAGCTGACGTGTCATGTGATCGGTTCTCTGACATCATCACAGGTCCTTCAGCCCTGATGGTGACGCATCCTGGGAGCCCGTGACAAGGCGATGTATCCTCTGGGAGTTTTTTTTTTTTTTAACACACAGGGAAGAGAACAGGGGACAGGATAGGACAGGATACGACAGGGAAGAGATTAGATCAGGATAGAGGAGCGGGGAGACAGCATAGAATAGTGGGAGGGACAGAATAGAATAGCGGAGGGAAGAAAATGGAGGAGGCAGGAGCAGGGAGAGACAGGGGACCGCAGGGTCCACACTGATCCTGCATAGAATCGGATTGGATGGCTATTTTCCATCAGATTGCAGGGATCCGTGTGGATCCGTGGCTGTCTGTGGGATCCTCCTTCAAACTCGGATCCCACGGGCAGGCACTAAATCATGATGTGAAAGCAGCCTAAGAGGTTGAATTTCACCATCTGCAAGCTGTTGGCTACAGAAATGCTGCCTTTCCGCCTGCTGGACACAGAGGATTTTCAAGACATTATGTCTGTCGCAGTACTCCAGTACCAGATGCCCAGTCGCCACTACATCTCAAATAAAGCTGTGCCTGTGCTACACCACCATGTCACACAACATCACCGCTTCCTTGAGAAGCTCTGTGTGTGACAGGATGCATTTCACCACAGACACTTGGACGAGTAAGCATGGACAGGGGCGTTACATGTCGCTGATTGGCCACTGGGTAACTATGGTGACAGCAGGAGAAGGGTATGCTGTCCAAGTCTTGCCGTCCCCACGAGTTGTGCGTCAATCCTCTGTATGTAGAAATTCCTCCACTGCTTCTGGCTCCTCAACCTCGTCTCGGTCCTCCACCTGCACCGAAAGCCTGTCTGGTAATGCCATCTGCGTTCTAACTGCGCAGAATAAATCCTGCACACCTCCTTACTATGCTGGCAGCAGGGCTCAACGGCATCAGGCGGTGTTTACGTTGAAATGTCTGGGAAATGTGAGTCACACAGCTGAGGAGTTGTGGTCAGCTCTGGAGACAGAGTTTCATCAATGGTTGTCTCCACTGAACCTGCAGCCAGGGGAGGCCATGTGTGACAATGCTGCAAACCTGGGTGCGGCCTTTGCCGGGGCAATGTGACACACGTGCCTTGCATGGCTCACATCTTCAATCTGGTTGTCCAGCAATTTTTAGCCCACTATCCCGGCCTAGATGGGCTTCTGCAGAGGGCACGGTCGCTGTCTGCTCACTTCTGACATTTGCATCCCGCAGCTCAAAAACTTGCATCTCTACAGAAGTTGTTTGGCCTGCCAGTTCACAGGCTGAAATGTGATGTGCCGACACGATGGAATTCAACTCTGCACATGTTGCAGCAACTGTGGCAGCACCGACGAGCCCTGGTGCAATACGTTATGACGTATAGCCTGGGCCAACGAGATCCAGAGGTGGGGCAAATTATGTTGTTGGAGCGGTCTCAGATCAAAGACCTATGGACCTTCTGCGCAGTTTTGAAATGGCGACAAAGATGTTTAGTGCTGACGATGCCATTATCAGCATGACTATTCTGGTCATTTACATGCTGGAGCACACTTTAAACAGTATTCAGAGTCAGGTGGTGGGACAAGAGGAGGTGGAGGAAGTACAGGAGGAGTCGTATGCGGAAGGGATAACAAGATCTCCAAGATGCAGACGGTCAGCAGCACCAAGGCGGCAGGCTTTGGAGGGTGGGGGAGAGGGATTATCGAGGGTGCATGGTAGCAGCCAAACTGTTGAGGAAGGTGCAGGAGCCGAGAAACAAATGGAGGATGAACTGGTGATGGGCATGGAAGACTCAGCAGATGAGGGAGACCTTGATCACATATCTGTTGCACGAGGTTGGGGGGAGAGGGCAGAGGAAGGAAGCATGATTCTTACCTCGCCGCCACCAAGACAATAAGGACTTGGGCCTCCCGGATGCGCAAGACACATGAGTGCCTTCTTGCTGCACTACCTGCAACATGACCCTCGGATTGTCAGAATTCGAAGTAATGCCGACTACTGGGTTGCCGCACTCTTGGATCCCCGTTACAAGAGTAAATTTGGCGAAATAATTCCTGCCATAGAAAGGGATTCACGCATGCTGGAGTATCAGCAGAAGCTGTTACACAATCTTAGATCTGCTTTTCCACAAAACACCAGTGGTGCACATAATGAATCTCACAGTTCTAACTTGCCATCCATGGGATTGTCGAGTCATCACTCAAACCTGGCAAAAACTGCTAGGAATTGCTGTAACCTAGCCCTCAAAAGGGCTGATATTTACAGCTAATCCCTAATCTCTACTTGTCTGAAGTAGCCCTCAAAAGGGCTGATATTCCAACTTGGCCCTACTCCCTAAACGTATCTCTTAGTCACACTTTATAGCGCCCACAGCAGCAGTAGCGGTGCCTGATGGACACACAACTGCAGCTCTGAGGTAATGGTGGCGATGGGGAAAATGGCCGGGTCTTATAGGGCAAGGACATGTGCCATACACAGCCAATGACACATGCCCTTGCTTGTGTGCAAAAAATGCACTTTGCTGTGTGTGTGTGTGAATGGCTGACAGCCTGCACCGCCCCACTGTATATGCGGTTAGGAGAAAAAAAAAATGGAGATCGGCATTATTTCAGCAGCACTGATCTAAATCCCACCTTCCCCCCCTGCACACTATACACTGAAACTGGACCTTAACATTCAATAACAGTATTACTGTGAAAAGCCAGTTACGCTTTTGGTGAACGAACCTTTATCGAACATACCCTCAAACTGCCGAATTTGAAGCTAATTGTTCGCATTCGCCGAATGACCCGGTCCACCAAAAAAGTCTGACAGCTCCTCACCTAAGGGCTGGCAGAACAAAACTGCCACCCAGGGTTTGAGTCACCAGCCAGCCCCTGCATACCTCTATAGGTATGATTCAGACAGGACCTTATCTGGTATGGGCTGGTTGTGAAGCTAACTTATATATGTGTGCACAGTTCACAAGGAAGGGGCTGGAGCCTCCCTCTAAGCAAAAAAATTTTTTTTGCAAAAAAACGTATAGACTAAAAACCCTCTTTTTGACACTATTTTTTATGACACTTGCCGCTGATTTGTATTTTCTCATTACAGCAGAGTGTTTTGTGCTTTTTTTGCACCCTTTTTTGGTAATTCAGTCTTAGGTGGTTAATGAGCGTGGTTTACAGACCTGGTCATCGTTTGCGTCGCTCACATTTGTCTGTCACTCCAGAGTTCTACAGAGTTACACGTTAAAGGGGTTGTCCGGGTTCGTCACATAATCTCAGTGCATATCCAGGCTGCCTAATGCTGACAATGTGTAATGTACTATGTGTCAGCTTTCTGCATGGTTTCATAGATAACACTTGTTTTGCGTCTGAACAGAACGACCAGGGGGGGTGTTCTGTCATGATAATGAACACTGGTCGTTTCCACCTACTCTACCCCATCCCCTCCCCCATAGCAACATCCCCGCCCTCCCCATCTACATGACTCAGCCTCTCCATAGGAAGAAATCCTCGGCTGCAGCCATCCGTGTGATCAGACCTGCCCGGTGTCTCTGCTCCTCCCCCGGCCACACACAGTGATGTATGGAGAGTCTGCACTGAAGAGACAATGTGCTGCACTCAGGGGGGGCCGCTCCGGGATTACAGTGTGTCCCGGGCTGTGATCAGGAGCAGTGAAGGAGAATGTACAGTGTGCAGACACCAGTGATGTATGGAGAGTCTGCAGAGAAGAGACAATCGTGCTGTATTCAGGGCCGCTCCGGGATTACAATGAATAGCTCCCTGTTATCAGTGATTCCTTCCCTGCACTGTCTCGGGCTGTCAGTGATTCTTCCCTCATTGTCCTGTGATCAGGAGCAGGGAAGGAGAATGTACTGTGTGCAGACACGAGTGATGGGGGGCTGAAGCTTCTAATCTACACAAGGGACAGCAGACACTGAGGTAATCTGTGACACACAGTGTAAATCTCTGTCACTGATGTCTTCACACAGCAGATCTGGTGCATTGTATCAGGGTGAAGGATGGTCAGCACTGTGTCTCTAATGACACAAATACTGATTGAAGCAGCCTCTGTCCACTCAGTAACTGCAGCAGTGTGAAGTGTTGGGGGGTGTATGTATGGAGATATAGATGATACTAAGGATTTTGATATTGTTGAGGAGTCCTTGCTTCCGTCGCCCCATCAGTCCACCCGTCCTTCCTTCTTTCTTTCCTTCCTTCCATCCATCCTTCCTCCCGTTCATCCTTCTGTCCTTCTTTCAGTCCGTCTTTCGTCCTTTCTTTCCATCCATCTGACCGTCCTTCCTTCTTTCCATCCGTCCTTCCCTCCTTCCTTTTTTCCGTCCGTCCTTCTTTCTGTCCTTCCTTCTTTCCATCCTTCCATCTGTCCTTCTTTCCGTCGTCCTTTCTTTCCATCTGTCCTTCCTTCTTTCCGTCCATCTATCCGTCTGTCCTTTCCGTCCTTCCTTCTTTCCATCCGTCCTTCCTTCTTTACGTCCTTCCTTCCGTCCATCTATCTGTCTGTCCTTTCCGTCCCTCCTTCTTTCCGTCCATCCGTCCTTCCTTCTTTCCGTCCTTCCTTCCATCCGTCCGTCGCCCCATCAGTCCGTCTGTCCTTCCTTCCATCCTTCTTTCCATCCTTCCTTGCGTCCTTCTTTCTGTCCATCCTTCCTTCTTTCCATCCTTCCTTATTTCCGACCGTCCTTCCTTCTTTCCGACCGTCCGTGCCGTTCTTCCTTCTTTCTGTCCTTCCTTCTTTCCGTCTGTCCATCAGTCGTTCCTACTTTCTGTCCTTCCTTCTTTTTGTCCGTCCTTCCGTCCTTTCTTCTTTCTGTCCGTCTGTCCTTTCTTCTTTCCGTACTTTCTTCTTTCCGTCTTCCTTCTTTCCATCCGTCCATCCTTCCTTCTTCCCGTCCGTCCTTCCTTCTTCCCGTCCGTCCTTCCTTCTTTCCGTCCGTCCTTCCTTCTTTCCGTCCTTCTTTCCATCCGTCCTTCCTTCTTTCAGTCCGTCCGTCCTTTATTCTTTCCGTCCATCCTTCATTCTTTCCGTCCATCCATCCGTCCTTCCTTCTTTCCGTCCATCCTTCAGTCTTTCCATCCGTCCATCCGTTCTTCCCCTCAAGCCTGTATTTTCCCTTCACCCCTGGGTGATTTCCTGTTTTCCTTCCTCTTCTTCCATAACTTTTCTATTTTTCCGTCAATACAGACATATGAAGCTTCTTGTTCTTTTTTTGCAGGACGAGTTGTACTTTTGAATGACGACATTTATTTAAAAATTGCAAAAAAATAGTGCAATTATACATTTGTTTTTTGGGTTTTTTATTCACCATGTTCACTATATGGTGACACTGAGGTGTCGGTATGATGTCTGGGGTCAGTACTATATGGTAACACTGAGGTGTCGGTATGATGTCTGGGGTCAGTACTATATGGTGACACTGATGTGTCGGTACGATATCTGGGGTCAGTACTATATGGTGACACTGATGTTTCGGTACGATATCTGGGGTCAGTACTATATGGTAACACTGAGGTGTCTGTCTAATGTCTGGGGTCAGTACTCTATGGTATCAATGACGTGTTGGTATGATGTCTGGGGTCAGTACTATATAGTAACACTGACATGTCGGTACGATATCTGGGGTCAGTACTATATGGTAACACTGAGGTGTCTGTCTAATGTCTGGGGTCAGTACTCTATGGTATCAATGACGTGTTGGTATGATGTCTGGGGTCAGTACTATATGGTAACACTGAGGTGTCTGTCTAATGTCTGGGGTCAGTACTCTATGGTATCAATGACGTGTTGGTATGATGTCTGGGGTCAGTACTATATGGTAACACTGAGGTGTCGGTATGATGTCTGGGGTCAGTACTATATGGTAACACTGAGGTGTCTGTCTAATGTCTGGGGTCAGTACTCTATGGTATCAAGGACGTGTTGGTATGATACCTCGGGTCAGTACTATATGGTAACACTGAGGTGTCAGTATGATGTCTGGGGTCAGTACTATATGGTAACACTGAGGTGTCTGTCTAATGTCTGGGGTCAGTACTCTATGGTATCAATGACGTGTTGGTATGAATAATTGAAGAATTAAAGAAACAAAAAAAGAAGAATTGCGCTCTTGCACCATTTTCCACGATCCGCAGTTACAGTCAAACATTTATTCTGACAATCAAAATCTATATCCATTTTTATTTTAAAGAGAACCGTCAACCCATTTTTGTGTATTAAAATAAAAGCTCCCTTTTGTATCAGGGACTATCCTGCATTCTAAGGGTGGGTTCACATTAGAGTTCCCCTCCGCAGCGTTCTGCAGAGGGGATCCGCAATGTGTCCGCAGCGGCCGCCAGCTCCTATCTTTATAATGGGAGTGCACGGTGCTGCGCTTAACAGCGCATGACCGTGCGCACCCATTCACTCCTATATGTGATCTGTGCGCAGGCGGATGCCTGCGTACAAATCACACAGTCTCTTCCGCACCAGAGACGCGACATGTTGCATTCCTGGTGCGGACTAGACTGTGTGATTTGTGCGCAGGCGTCCGGCTGCGCACAGATCACGTATAGGAGTGAATGGGTGCACACGGTCATGCGCTGTTAAGCGCAGCACCGTGCGCTCCCATTATAAAGATAGGAGCTGGCGGCCGCTGCGGACACATTGCGGATCCCCTCCGCAGAACGCTGCGGAGGGGAACCCTAATGTGAACCCAGCCTAGCAAGGAGGCTATTATGCCCTGACTGCCCCGTAAACACAATAAATAACTTACACAAATCTCCCGCTCTGTATAATAATTACCTGTTTCCGGTCCGATGGGCACGCTTGCAGATTGGTTAGTCCTGCCTCACCTGTTGTCCATCAAGGCTCTCCCGCCGTCCATCCTGCTTTTCGTCATCGTCCATCCCGCCTATCCTGCCATTTGACTGCCCGTCCCCTCTTCTGGGTGATATGGATAACGCCTCCTCGGGAAGAACTTGAAAGTCATCCAACCATGAGGAAACTTAGGGGTCTCTGTGGCGTCGACAAATGAGCGCAGAGGGATTTAAATCACGGGCCAACACCGCTTATTCATCGGCGCCGACCAATGAGCGATGTTGGTGCGTGATTTCAATCTCGCTTAGCAATCGACGCAGTCGACGGTGACCGTTGAGCGGCGCAAGATTCAAAGCTTTGAATCCAGCGACGCTCATTGGCTCAGCTGGCGGCCAAGGAGCTCGTGGGATTCAAATCCCCTGCCACCATACTGTGCTAACCACTTAGCCACCATACAATGCTAACCACTGAGCCACCATATACTGTGATAACCACGGAGCCACCATATACAGTGCTAACCACTGAGCCACCATACTGTGCTAACCACTTAGAAACCATACAATGCTAACCACTGAGCCACCATATACTGTGATAACCACGGAGCCACCATATACAGTGCTAACCACTGAGCCACCATATACAGTGCTAACCACTGAGCCACCATATACAGTGCTAACCACTGAACCACCATATACAGTGCTAACCACTGAGCCACCATATACAGTGCTAACCACTGAGCCACCATACAGTGCTAACCACTGAGCCACCATATACAGTGCTAACCGCTGAACCACCATATACAGTGCTAACCACTGAGCCACCATATACAGTGCTAACCACTGAGCCACCGTATACAGTACTAACCACTGAGCCACCGTGTACAGAGCTACCACTGAGCCACCATATACAGTGCTAACCACTGAGCCATCATATACAGTGCTAACCACTGAGCCACCATACAGTACTACCACTGAGCCACCATATACAGTGCTAACCACTGAGACACCATATACAGTGCTAACCACTGAGCCACCATACAGTGCTAACCACTGAGCCACCATATACAGTGCTAACCACTGAGCCACCATATACAGTGCTAACCACTGAGCCACCATACAGTGCTAACCACTGAGCCACCATATACAGTGCTAACCACTGAGCCACCATATACAGTGCTAACCACTGAGCCACCATACAGTGCTAACCACTGAGCCACCATATACAGTGCTAACCACTGAGACACCATATACAGTGCTAACCACTGAGCCACCATATACAGTGCTAACCACTGAGCCACCGTATACAGTGCTAACCACTGAGCCACCGTATACAGTGCCAACCACTGAGCCACCATACAGTGCTACCACGGCACCTCAGTGCAACCACTGAGCACCATTACAGTGCTAACCACTGAGACACCATATACAGTGCTAACCACTGAGACCACCATATACTAAATGCTAACCACTGAGACACCATATACAGTGCTAACCACTGAGACACCATATACAGTGCTAACCACTGAGCACCATATACAGTGCTAACCACTGAGCCACCATATACAGTGCTAACCACTGAGCCACCATATACAGTGCTAACCACTGAGCCACCATATACAGTGCTAACCACTGAGCCACCATATACAGTGCTAACCACTGAGCCACCATACAGTGCTAACCACTGAGCCACCACACAGTGCTAACCACTGAGCCACTGTATACAGTGCTAACCACTGAGCCACCATACAGTGCTAACCACTGAACCAGCGTATACTGTGCTAACCACTGAGCCACCATACAGTGCTAACCACTGTGCCACCATATACTGTGCTAACCACTGAGCCACCATATACAGTGCTAACCACTGAGACACCATATACAGTGCTAACCACTGAGCCACCATACAGTGCTAACCACTGAGCCACCAAATACACCATATAATTTTCGGAACAACCGCGTAGTTTCTGAAGAGAGGACTGTACTATTCAGCAGCTATTTCTACGGGACCTGTTCATTTCACCGCACTCCCGATGCAACTGCATCTGGCCTATTTGTGGATATGTATACATATATATATATATATATGAAAAAAAACTGCACAGCACTCACAGACAATGTGAACTGGTGCCAGCAGGGACGCTGGGTCAATATACTAGAAAAAAACCTTGCAGCACTCAGCTACAACCAATGATGTACATATGCTGACAAGCTTTATATATGAGAAAAAATGTAAAAACTTGCGTTTTTTTTCAAAAAACATCATACCGACATGTCAGTGTTACCATATAGTACTGACCCCAGACATCATACCGACACCTCAGTGTTACCATATAGTACTGACCCCAGACATCATACCGACACGTCAGTGTTACCATATAGTACTGACCCCAGATATCGTACCGACACATCAGTGTCACCATATAGTACTGACCCCAGACATCATACCGACACATCAGTGTTACCATATAGTACTGACCCCAGACATCATACCGACACCTCAGTGTTACCATATAAAACTGACCCCAGACATCATACCGACACCTCAGTGTTACCATATAGTACTGACCCCAGACATCGTACCGACACCTCAGTGTTACCATATAGTACTGACCCCAGACATCATACCGACACCTCAGTGTTATCATATAGTACTGACCCCAGATATCATACCGACACCTCAGTGTCACCATATAGTGAACATGGTGAATAAAAAACCCAAAAAACAAATGTATAATTGCACTATTTTTTTGCAATTTTTAAATAAATGTCGTCATTCAAAAGTACAACTCGTCCTGCAAAAAAGAACAAGAAGCTTCATATGTCTGTATTGACGGAAAAATAGAAAAGTTATGGAAGAAGAGGAAGGAAAACAGGAAATCACCCAGGGGTGAAGGGAAAATACAGGCTTGAGGGGAAGAACGGATGGACGGATGGAAAGACTGAAGGATGGACGGAAAGAAGGAAGGACGGATGGATGGACGGAAAGAATGAAGGATGGACGGAAAGAATAAAGGACGGACGGACTGAAAGAAGGAAGGACGGATGGAAAGAAGGACGGAAAGAAGGAAGGACGGACGGAAAGAAGGAAGGACGGACGGGAAGAAGGAAGGACGGACGGGAAGAAGGAAGGATGGACGGATGGAAAGAAGGAAGACGGAAAGAAGAAAGTACGGAAAGAAGAAAGGACAGACGGACAGAAAGAAGAAAGGACGGAAGGACGGACAAAAAGAAGGAAGGACAGAAAGTAGGAACGACTGATGGACAGACGGAAAGAAGGAAGGACAGAAAGAAGGAAGAACGGCACGGACGGTCGGAAAGAAGGAAGGACGGTCGGAAATAAGGAAGGATGGAAAGAAGGAAGGATGGACAGAAAGAAGGACGCAAGGAAGGATGGAAAGAAGGATGGAAGGAAGGACAGACGGACTGATGGGGCGACGGACGGATGGAAGGAAGGACGGAAAGAAGGAAGGACGGATGGACGGAAAGAAGGAGGGACGGAAAGGACAGACAGATAGATGGACGGAAGGAAGGACGTAAAGAAGGAAGGACGGATGGAAAGAAGGAAGGACGGAAAGGACAGACGGATAGATGGACGGAAAGAAGGAAGGACAGATGGAAAGAAAGGACGACGGAAAGAAGGACAGATGGAAGGATGGAAAGAAGGAAGGACAGAAAGAAGGACGGACGGAAAAAAGGAAGGAGGGAAGGACGGATGGAAAGAAGGAAGGACGGTCAGATGGATGGAAAGAAAGGACGAAAGACGGACTGAAAGAAGGACAGAAGGATGAACGGGAGGAAGGATGGATGGAAGGAAGGAAAGAAAGAAGGAAGGACGGGTGGACTGATGGGGCGACGGAAGCAAGGACTCCTCAACAATATCAAAATCCTTAGTATCATCTATATCTCCATACATACACCCCCCAACACTTCACACTGCTGCAGTTACTGAGTGGACAGAGGCTGCTTCAATCAGTATTTGTGTCATTAGAGACACAGTGCTGACCATCCTTCACCCTGATACAATGCACCAGATCTGCTGTGTGAAGACATCAGTGACAGAGATTTACACTGTGTGTCACAGATTACCTCAGTGTCTGCTGTCCCTTGTGTAGATTAGAAGCTTCAGCCCCCCATCACTCGTGTCTGCACACAGTACATTCTCCTTCCCTGCTCCTGATCACAGGACAATGAGGGAAGAATCACTGACAGCCCGAGACAGTGCAGGGAAGGAATCACTGATAACAGGGAGCTATTCATTGTAATCCCGGAGCGGCCCTGAATACAGCACGATTGTCTCTTCTCTGCAGACTCTCCATACATCACTGGTGTCTGCACACTGTACATTCTCCTTCACTGCTCCTGATCACAGCCCGGGACACACTGTAATCCCGGAGCGGCCCCCCCTGAGTGCAGCACATTGTCTCTTCAGTGCAGACTCTCCATACATCACTGTGTGTGGCCGGGGGAGGAGCAGAGACACCGGGCAGGTCTGATCACACGGATGGCTGCAGCCGAGGATTTCTTCCTATGGAGAGGCTGAGTCATGTAGATGGGGAGGGCGGGGATGTTGCTATGGGGGAGGGGATGGGGTAGAGTAGGTGGAAACGACCAGTGTTCATTATCATGACAGAACACCCCCCTGGTCGTTCTGTTCAGACGCAAAACAAGTGTTATCTATGAAACCATGCAGAAAGCTGACACATAGTACATTACACATTGTCAGCATTAGGCAGCCTGGATATGCACTGAGATTATGTGACGAACCCGGACAACCCTTTAACAACCTGGAACAGAAGTGTCAACTCATTGAACTAAAGAATTCATCTTCTTGACAGGGTAAAGACCTCTCTTCTGTGGTGGTTAAACCCCAAAAGCCTTCACAGGGGAGTTACCTGGTCTCAGACTCCTCTAGTCACTGTGATAGCAGATGCCAGCAAGAGAGGATGGGAAGCCGTATCTCAGACCCCCTTCCAAGTACTCTGGAGTCCTGCAATCAATTTTCCAGTCCTCAAACCACAGAGAATTGAAGACAGTAGAGAAGTCTCTCTTTGCTGCAGGTGACATGATCATGGGCAGCCACGTACAAGTTTACTCGGACAACATGACAACAGTTTCTCACATCTGACATCAGGGGACAGTAATATCTAGTCAAATATTCTGTTGGGCTGAAAAACATCTCTCTCTAAGGCTACATTCACACGCTGCGTATTTAGTGCACTTTTTTGCAGTTGCGCGCTTTTTGCAGCATTTTGCGAAAAAAGTGCAACTGCATTCACATACCACATATTTTTACCTGCGCTTTTCCCAAGCCCATTTTATAATGTGGCCTATGGGAAAAGCGCATGTAAAAATGTGCAAAGAATTGACATGGTCATTTTTTTTGCAAATGCACTTTACAGTAAAAACGCATCCGCAAAAAGACACAGAAATACGCAGCAGGTGAAAGCATTTTGGCAAAAGCCATGGCTTCCAGCATTGCGTATCACTGCATTTACCCAAGCGCTGTGTAAATGCACAAATATGCAACATATGAACGCAGCCTAACAGCAGTCCACCTAAAATAGTCCTCAAATCTTCAAGCAGACTTTCTGAGCCGACAGGATTTGCATCCAGGAAAATGGAGCCTGAACCAGAGAGTCTTCCAGAGTCTGGTACAGTGCCTTGTGAAAGTATTTGTCCCCCTTGAACTTTTTTACCTTTTGCCTCATTTCAGGCTTCAAACAAAGATATAAATTCACATTTTTTTGTGAAGAATCAGCAACAAGTGGGGCACAATCCTGAAGTGGAACGAAATTTATTGGATATTTTAAACTTTTAACAAAAAACTGAAAAGTGGGGCGTACAATATTATTCGGCCCCTTTACTTTCAGTGCAGCACTCACTCCAGAAGTTCAGTGAGGATCTCTGAATGATCCAATGTTGTCCTAAATGACTGGTAATGATAAATAGAATCCACCTGTGTGTAATCAAGTCTGCGTATAAATGCACCTGCTCTGTGATAGTCTCAGGGTTCTGTTTAAAGTGCAGAGAGCATCATGAAGACCAAGGAACACACCAGGCAGGTCTGAGATACTGTTGTGGCGAAGTTTAAAGCCGGATTTGGATGCAAAAAGATTTCCCAAATTTCAAACATCTCAAGGAGCACTGTGCAAGCGATCATATTGAAATGGAAGGAGTATCAGACCACTGCAAATCTATCAAGACCCGGCCGTCCCTCTAAACTTTTATCTCGAACAAGGAGAAGACTGATCAGAGATGCAGCCAAAAGGCCCATGATCACTCTGGATGAACTGCAGAGATCTACAGCTGAGGTGGGAGACTCTGTCCATAGGACAGCAAATTTGTACACTGCACAAATCTGGCCTTTATGGAAGAGTGGCAAGAAGAAAGCCATTTCTCAAAGATATCCATAGAAAGTCTTGTTTGAAGTTTGCCACAAGCCACCTGGGAGACACACCAAACATGTGGAATAAGGTGCTCTGGTCAGATGAAACCAAAATTTAACTTTTTGGCCACAATGCAAAACGATATGTTTGGCGTAAAAGCAACACAGCTCATCACCTTCAAAACACCACCCCCACTGTCAAACATGGTGGTGGCAGCATCATGGTTTGGGCCTGCTTTTCTTCAGCAGGAACAGGGAAGATGGATTAAAATTGATGGGAACATGGACAGAGCCAAATACAGGACCATTCTGGAAGAAAACCTGTTGGAGTCTGCAAAAGACCTGAGACTGGGACCAAGATTTATCTTCCAACAAGACAATGATCCCAAACATAAAGCAAAATCTACATTGGAATGGTTCAAAAATAAACGTATCGGGGGGCGTGTCCTGCCGGGAGCAATGCTGGACGCATAGTCAGAGAGCTCTATCAGCGATCCCCAGAACCCGGGGAATTAGCGGCTCCTACCTACCTTAATCTTCCCCCGCTGTGAAGGAAATTCTACCTCAACCCTCTGTGATGCCGCGGGCAGGCTCCAGGAACCGCAACACGGCTCAAAAGGTATCAGATTTCTTCTCTCCTGAACGCCCCGGGGCCGCAAACAGAAAAACAAACATGGCGCCGGCAGGAGAGGAGATCTCCCGCTCTCCTAACTCTCCCCACTCACAGAGCTCACGTGCCAGCTCTAATGGAGACTCAAATAGCAGGTCTCATAAGGAAAAGCATGAGGACTCTACAGTGATCACATATGGCTCCCTCAAAGGGCTACTGAGCGATCTCCGGGCTTCCATACAAGGAGACATACGGAGCATAGTGGGAGAGATCAGATCTGACATGGCTGCCATGAATAACCGCACTGGCATATTAGAGGAAAAAATGGCAGAATTCGCTGGTGCCCATAATGAACTCGCAGACAGTTACCAAGATTTAGCTTCTGACCTTAGGATCACTAAAGCGAAACTATGGGACTTGGAGGACAAGCTGAGAAGGGCTAACATTAAGGTCAGAGGAGTAGCTGAATCAGGAGAGGAGGAAGATTTATCTGCTCTAGTGAAACCTTTTTTGAGGATCATTCTGCCCTCAGCTGCACCAGCAGATTTAGACATTGAGAAAGCTTATCGGCTTCCCCGCTCACAGAAATCTCCCCCTGATGTTCCCAGAGATATTATGGTTTATCTAACGACGCCAAAACTGAGAGATCCTTTACTGCATGCTCTGAGAAGGAACCCAATAACGGACGCTCCATTTGCCTCATGGTCCCTATTTCCAGACCTATCACCTGGCACTCTCGCAAGACGGAGAGATTTTGCCCCATACTGTGCAATCCTAAGAGAACGGGGAATTAATTACGCTTGGGGATCACCAGTCAATGTATCCTTCCGGTACAAAGGATCACGACAGTTTTTTGCCTCCCCTACTAAAATGAAAGCTGCTTTGATTGACTGGCGCCTGATGACAAAGACCGGATCGCCATCCAATAGTCCAGGACATCGTGACAACCGTCCAAACGCTTCTCCTTCCAGTGGATCGGGTTTGAAGTGACAGTATGTCCCCGGGGACTGGATTCCATCGCTGGTATGACTATTGTCAAATTCTCTGCCACACTTTCAGACTTTGGTGTACATTTACACAATCTGGAAGTGTGTTTAGGGCTTTATACTGCCCTACTACCCCTCACACGAGTGCCCATCTTCTTCCTTAAGTATTAATTGATAACTAATACAGACATTTGGGCCTGAGAGTGCTTTAGAAGCACTCATATTAAGAGTTATTTTTGTTACTTGTGGTTCTGTTATTGATATACGGTTAATGAAAGAAAAGAGTGTTTCAACCTCACATTTACTTTTTATTCCTCTCTTCATAATTCCTACCAACTTCCTATCTCCCTCTCTCTTTTCCCTCTCCTCCAGTCCTTGACCTACGTTTCTTTAAATACCTCTAATCTCTATCTATTCCTTTATCTCCCCCTTGAGGGTCTTTGCCCTAACATCACTTCTCCCCACACACCTCTAAACCACTCACCTTTTCCGTTTCTAATATACAAGACTCTACCTATCTACTGATTTCTTTTCCTCTCCTTAACACGTCTTCATTCACCACTGCCTCAGTACTTGATCTGCCTCACACTAGACCCTACCTGCCGGAACTCTTGACTACATTGGTTAACCAGTATATAATTAAATGTCATCACGATTGATTTCTCCCAAGAACTCCAAGGGAGGTGTTGTTTGAAGTTGAAATACGGGATATCATACGTGTAATATTTTTTAATTTCTGTCTTCTGTCTCCCCCCCCTTGCCCTCCCAGATCTTTCCTATCCCTACTTCCCCTCCCTTTCTCTAGTGCCAAAGCTTATGCGATTTATAAGGCCCTTAATACGTACTAAATTGCTTATTACTTGTTAAGATACACGAACCTTTTACTACAATCAGGTCACCATGAGTTTTCATTGTGCTTCAATAAATGTAAATGGGCTAAATTCCCCAAAAAAGAGAACCTTGGTATGGCAACAACTTGCCAAACTTAAAGCTGACATCCTATTTGTGCAGGAAACCCACCTCTTAGAGGAGGACAACTTTAGGATGAAATCAACTAGATTTCCTAGCCAATACTTTGCTAACGCACCCAACAAAACCTCTGGAGTAGCTATCTTTGTTCACAAAGCGCTGGCATTTACGCTTGTGGAGAAAGTGGCGGATCCCCGTGGTCGCTTCCTATTGGTTAAAGCTTTGATAAATGGGAAACTATACACCCTAGTTTCGGTCTATGGTCCTAATACAGGCCAACTAAAATTCGCCCGATCCCTATTCACTACACTGGACTCCCTAGCTAAGGGATTCCTCCTTGTGGCTGGAGACTTCAATGTCCGGTGAACAAACGCCTTGACTGTTCGTCACCCTCTATTTGCCGGGGTGAACTGAGTAGGTTGTTGTACAGCCATCACCTTCACGATATCTGGCGCTATACTCATGGTGAAGAGAGAGATTATACCTTTCTGTCCCCTAGACATCAAACATATAGTCGAATAGATTACTTTCTAGTAGGAGACTCCCTTCTTCCAAAATGCCAAAAGACCACAATCGGACATATAACCTGGTCTGACCATGCCCCGATCCATCTCCAAATAATTGATGATCTTCAAGTGTCTCCATCTCCGACATGGTCGTTAAATGAATATCTTTTAAGCCTCCCTGACAACATAACATATATAGACTCTCAGCTTGACCAATACTTTGCAATTAACCACTCTCAAGACACCAATCCAGAAATATTGTGGTACGCACATAAGGCAGTTTTACGGGGCCAATTTATTCAATTGGCAGCTAGAGATAAACGTAAACGAGATGCGCAACTTAAGGAGCTTACTGACAAACTAACCGTTCTGGAAAAACAATATAAAAAATCCCAAACTCCACAAATACGATCAGAATTGGACATTACTCGTAGAGACCTTAAATCCCTTTTACTACACAAAGTAGAACATAATCTTAAAAAACTTAAGGCCCACTTTTACGGCATGGGAGATAAATCAGGTAAACTTCTAGCCAAACGTGTACAAAAACAAAGAGCGTCCACAAAAATTGACCATATCTTGAGTTCCACAGGAGAGAAAATCAGAAACCCCTTAGACATTTCAGCCCAATTTAAAGACTATTATGCTTCCCTCTATAACCTGAAAGAGGATCCCAACACCCCACAGCCAAGCCCAGAAACAATCGAATCCTTTTTAGCTCAAGCACACTTACCCAAACTAAAAGAATCGCAACTCAATTTATTAAATGCGGATTTCACGAAAGAGGAGATAGTGTCAGTAATTAATTCGATGAAGAAATCCTCGGCCCCAGGCCCAGATGGGTTTTCCTATAAATACTACACTACCTTTTTACCACGTCTTTTACCTCACCTGCTTACCCTCTTCTCCTTTTGGAGAACTAAAGGTCAGATTTGTTCTGAAGGACTGGAAGCAAGGATCTCCACGATCCCAAAAACCGGGAAAACCTCCCGATTCCCCTCCAAACTTTCGTCCAATTGCTCTCCTGAACAGTGATGTAAAAATTTACGCAAAAATTCTGACACAGCGCTTGGCAGGGGTGCTACCGGACCTAGTTGGCCTGGAACAGGTGGGATTTATCCAAGGGCGACAGGCGTCTGATGGGACACGCCGTGTGATTGAACTACTTGAGTTGTTGGAGCGGAGGGGGGCCCCCAGTGCACTTCTGTCACTAGATGCTGAAAAAGCCTTTGATAGAGTGCACTGGGGGTACCTAGCAGCAGTTCTGGATCGGTTTGGACTGGTGGGCAACATCAAAACTGCTATACTTGCTCTCTACTCCTCCCCCACAGCCAGGGTCAAGTCATCGGGATTCCTTTCAGACTCCCTTTTGATTACAAACGGCACCAGACAAGGGTGTCCTTTGTCTCCCCTGATCTTCGCTCTAATCATGGAGCCGTTGGCAGCCAGAGTGAGACAGGACCCATTGATCTCTGGCCCGTGTGTGGGAGGAGTGGAGCACAAAATAGGATTATACGCGGATGACGTGATCTTCATCTGCACAAACCTCACGGCTACTGTTCCCAGGATAATGTCTTTACTGTCCGAATTCTCAACTGCCTCTTATTATAAGCTGAATGTGACTAAATCACTACTCTACCCAATTCAGATACCACATGCCCTAGCTGCCTCACTGAAAGCAAATTTCCCACTTCAGTGGTCTCCTAGAGGTATTCAATATTTAGGGATAACGATTGCTAAGACCGGGGGTTTACTTCGCCAAAACTTTGACACACTACTCCGATCGATAAAGACAGGCCTTTCGTCACACAAGCAATTGATTCTTTCCTGGATAGCCAGAATCAATATTATAAAGATGATTTACCTCCCTAAAATTCTATACGTTTTTCGTTGCTTGCCACTAATGTTCCCAAAACGCCTGATAACAATTTTACAGTCCACCCTTAACAACTTCATTTGGGACCACAAACGCCACCGAGTGAACATGAAAATCCTTTCTCTACCAGTTCAATTGGGAGGTATGGGGATCCCTAATTTGGCACATTACTACACTGCAACGCATCTAGCATCAGCAAGTTACTGGTGGGCAGATGCTCCTGGCCCGCTGTGGATGGCGATCGAGAAACATTATGCTCCTCGACACTCCACCAAACTTTTATTAGAAATGAACCTGCTAAAGCAATCGGAGGGATTGACACTACTTAAACCAATGCTGACTTTGTTGCGTCTCTGGAGACAACATGCTCACTCCCTGCTGGCCTTCCTATTTAAATCCATAACTATCCAAGCGGCCGAAACGTTAGTAGGATCTCTCTCTCTTCATCATTGGAAATCCAGAGGTATCACTCATCTTCACCAGGTTCTTGACAATACCACTATGAAATCTTTCGCTGAATTGGCAGACAGATACTCTCTCCCCAAAACTACATTTTATCAGTATCTACAGTTGCGCCACTTTCTGGGCTCATTACCCTGGCCAAATGTAGATCTGTCAACGGTAGATGGAGCAACACAACGATTTTTTAAATCCGCTCCCTGGGGCTCTCACGGGGTGTCTGTCCTGTATGGAGCATTAGCTCGACTGAACTCTACAGAAAAATTGCCCTACATGATTAAGTGGGAAACAGCATTGCAGGAAGAGTTTACAATAACCCAATGGCAGGAAGCATCGGTGAGATGCTCAAAATATACAAGTTGCATAAACCACCTCGAACAAATTAAAAAAATACATTACGAATGGTACGTCACCCCAACTGTGTTAGCGAAATATAAGGGAAAGAACTCTAATCACACACAGACTTGCTGGAGGGGTTGTGATGAGACGGGGACTTCACTACACATGTGGTGGAGTTGTGATGTGTTGCGTGGCTTCTGGCAGGAGGTGTCCAATCTGCTTTTGTCCATAACGGGTGTGCCTTTCCACTTGGAGCCCTCCTTAGCTATTCTGAGCTTAGGATTAGAGGAGTGGCCAACTCCACTGAGGCCTATGGTTTCGAATGTACTGACGGGAGCTAGACTGTGTGTCTCAAGATTTTGGAAATCAAAGACACTTCCGACTATACATAACTTACATGATACACTTAATCTACATTTTCAACATGAATACATGCTGGCTCATGACGCATCCAAGCGCAACAAGGTTCTCTCTTGGTGGGACCCATGGAGGTCGTCCCCATATAATAATGTTCAAATCTCATTATAATTACATGGTTTCTCATTTACTATGCAGATACTAGAATATGACACTCATCGTAACCTTGATATCAGAATGGAATCTTCTGGGCACAAAAAACCCCCTTCCTCTCCCCTCTTCCCTATTCCCCACTTTCCTGGATACATTTTATCCTTCCCCTTTATGTTTTATGATTTAACTTTATTTACCTTCTATTTCAATATATGTTAGAGTTTGCAAGAATAACGTGAACTGTCTGTATTTTGTATATTTTACACAATTGTTTTTCTCTACGTATTCTTACCAATTTGAATTCTTTGTAATTTACTCCAAATGTTTAATAAAAACTATTGAAACAAAAAATAAACGTATCCCGGTGTTAGAATGGCCAAGTCACAGTCCAGACCTGAATCTGATCAACAATCTGTGGAAAGAGCAGAAAACTGCTGTTCACAAACGCTCTCCATCCAACCTCACTGAGCTCCAGCTGTTTTGCAAGGAAGAATGGGCAAGAATTTCAGTCTCTCGATGTGCAAAACTGATAGAGACATACCCCAAGAGTCTGCAGCTGTAATGGCAGAAAAAGGTGGCGCTACAAAGTATTAACTCAAGGGGGCTGAATAATATTGCACGCCCCACTTTTCAGTTTTTTATTTGTTAAAAAAGTTTAAAAATATCCAATAAATTTCGTTCCACTTTAAGATTGTGTCCCACTTGTTAATTCTTCACAAAAAAATTAGAATTGATATCTTTATGTTTGAAGCCTGAAATGTGGCAAAAGATTGAAAAGTTCAAGGGGGCCAAATACTGTCACAAGGCACTGTAGCAAGGTGGGGGATTTATTTGCCTCAGGCCTGAATGCCAGAGTAGAAACATATTTCTCCCTGAATCCCAGGGATGATTCCAGGGAAGTGGATGTGTTCTCTCAAACATGGAACTTTTACCTGGCCTACGCATTTCCCCCAATCCCATTACTAGTGAAGACTCTGAGGAAAATCAGAGAAGATGGTGTTCCAACTATCCTAATGGCCCCATTGTGACCAAAAAGAAGCTGGTTCAATCTCATAGTAAATCTCCAGGTAAAAGGTCATAGCCATGGATACAGCGAGAAGAATAGGAGAGTTACAGGCCCTCGCAGTAAGGGAACCTTATCTAAAAATTTCTGTTGACAGTATAATTCTTCAACTGGATACACCCTTTCTTCCTAAAGTGGTATTAGATTTCCACCGTTCACAGGACATCGTTCTTCCTTCCTTTTACCAGAATCCAACAAACCCAAAGGAAGAAGAAATTCATACCCTTGATGTACGCTGAACAGTGCTACACTACTTGAACCAAACGTTGCCCTTGAGAATTTATCAGAATTTATAATATATAGAATTTATTATATATATATATATATATATATATATATATATATATATATATATATATATATATAAATCCATATTTCTGGACGAAACAAAGGCCCGAAGTTAGCAAAAAGCTTAATTGCAAATTGGATTAAGAAAACTATTACTGAAATGAACTGTATTTACATGACACCTCCGTCTAGGATTATAGCTCATTCCGCAAGATCTACTTCAGTCTCCTGAGAGAGTGGATGCATCCATCTAGCAGATTTGCAGGGCCTACTCCATGGTCTTCGCTTCACACCTTTTCCAAACATTATAAATTGGACCTTATGTCCAATAGGGATTTGGCCTGTGGCAGAAAAGTGCTTCAGGCAGTAGTACCCCCCTAAGTGAAAAATTTGTTGGCATTCCTGCTATGCTGTCATGGAAGGTGACTAGAGAAAATAGTGTATAAGCCGAGTTTTTCAGCCCAAAATTTGGGCTGAAAAGTCTCCCCCTCGGCTTATACACGGGTCAATACGGTACATGGAGTGGTGGGGGCTGTGTCCCGGGGCTGTGGAGGCTGGAGGAGGCGGGGGGAGGCTGCTGTATGAGCGGCCCCGTCACGTGGGGCCGCTCATTAAATATGCACTGCTGTCCCCTGTCAATCAGCGGCAGGGGGAAGCAGTGCATATAAGCCCCCAAATGCTGGCACTCGCCCCCCTTGTAAGGGCCCCCCCCGCTGGTTATATTACCATCCCGGTCTTCTGATCAGCGCCGCTCCTCGGTGCTCCGTCCGTCCTGCTACATCCGGGATCTCCGGCCGTCGCAGGCATATGACGTCATCGCGCGACGGCCGGGGATCCCGGATGTAGCAGGACGGGAGCAGCGAGGACGGAGCGCCGAGGACCGGCGCTGATCAGAAGACCAGGATGGTAAGAGAAGCAGGGGGGCCCTTGCAAGGGGGGGCGAGTGCCAGCATTTGGGGGCTGCTGGGTACCCCCAGGGGGCTGCTGGGTACTCCCTGGGGGCTGCTGGGTACCCCCAGGGGGCTGCTGGGTACCCCAGGGGGCTGCTGGGTACTCCCTGGGGGCTGCTGGGTACCCCCAGGGGGCTGCTTGGTACCCCCTGGGGGCTGCTATATGTACCCCCGGGGGCCTGCTGTTTGTACCCCGGAGGCCTGCTGTTTGTACCCCTGGGGGCCTGCTGTATATACCCCTGGGGGCCTGCTGTGAATACCCCTGGGGGCCTGCTGTATATACCCCTGGGGGCCTGCTGAATACCCCTGGGGGCCTGCTGTATACCACTGGGGCTGCTGTATACTACCACTGGGGCTGCTGGGGCTGCTATATACTACCACTGGGGCTGCTGTATACTACCACTGGGGCTGCTATATACTACCACTGAGACTGCTGTATACTACCACTGGGGCTGCTGGGGCTGCTGTATACTACCACTGGGGCTGCTATATACTACCACTGGGGCTGCTGTATACTACCACTGGGGCTGCTATATACTACCACTGGGGCTGCTGTATACTACCACTGGGGCTGCTATATACTACCACTGGGGCTGCTGTATACTACCACTGGGGCTGCTGTATACTACCACTGGGGCTGCTATATACTACCACTGGGGCTGCTGTATACTACCACTGGGGCTGCTATATACTACCACTGGGGCTGCTGTATACTACCACTGGGGCTGCTATATACTACCACTGGGGCTGCTATATACTACCACTGGGGCTGCTATATACTACCACTGGGGCTGCTGTATACTACCACTGGGGCTGCTATATATTACCACTGGGGCTGCTGTATATTACCACTGGGGCTGCTGTATACTACCACTGGGGCTGCTGTATACTACCACTGGGGCTGCTATATACTACCACTGGGGAGGCCTGTATACCACTGGGGGGGCCTGTATACCACACTGCTGGGGGCTGTATACCTGTGCTGGGGTCCACCCTCGGCTTATACACGAGTCAATAGGTTTTTCCAGATTTTTGGGGCAAAAGTAGGGGGGTCGGCTTATACACGGGTCGGCTTATACACGAGTATATACGGTAGTCTTATCGGTAATTCAGTTTCTAGGAACCTTACACTACAGCACTAATTTCCCTCCCTATGTTTCCTAAATAAATTCAAGGGAATTGTTAAGGTAACTAGAGCTATGGTGTTCATTATAAGTCACTGGCTAGTAGGAGGGGCTTTTAACCTCTTTGTGCTTCCTGTCTCCAATTAGGGCATGGAGAGACAACCTCCTATGCTGTTGTGGAAGGTTCCTAGAAACTGAATTACCGGTAAGACTATTTCTATTTTTTTTATACGCCATTCACCATGCCGTAAAAGTGATAAGACAACTTTATTCTCCGGGTCAGTATGATTACAACAATACCAATTTATTTAGCTGGGTGTTTTTTTTATGTTTTTCCACTTTTACACCATAAATACTATTTTATAGAAAAAAAAATGTTTTAGCAATGCTGCATTCTGAGAGCTATAGGTTTATTTTTTCCTCTGATGGAAGCTGTACGGTGGCTTATATTTAATATAATTGCTGTGATTGGTTGTTCAGAATTGAACAGCCAATCACAGCGATCATAGTTGCGGGGTGGCAACACCACCATCCCTGAGGTCAAGCTCTGGTTCTGAATCACTAGGTACCGGAGCTCGATTGCCATTACTGCTACGGTGCCACGTTTTTGCTAGGATGTGCCTATACGTCCATGCTCGGGAACGAATTCCCAGAAAATTATTGCAATTACACGTCTTGTCATACACATGTTTTACTTCCTTTTGTGTGTATTGAAATAACGCAAAAAAAATGCAAATTGGAAATATTTCACACACAACTCCAAAAATGGGCTAGACAAAATTGTTGGCACCCTTAGCATTGACTATCCTGCGTTGCAACCAGGGCTGTGAAGCTGGAGTCTGTGTCCATTTTGGTGGAGTCAGTATAAAATGGACCGACTCCAACTCCTAAAATATATAATAAATTGGGTACAGTAGTTCAATGCAGAATGAGCTGAATATTAAGAATTATTATGTTCTATCTAAATATCTTGATTATTGTATTATAACAATTATTAAAGCCTGATATTCACATTGCACTCCAATAAATTTATCACTGAAACATTAGCCATTTATGAGGGAGTTGGATTCAGGGTTGGAGGTTTGGCTTACCAACTCCAAAGCCCTGGTTATAACCTTTCATAATTTTTTCTCTAACTTCCATATCCAGGGAGATTAGCTACAGTGGATGGGTTGTAAACTTCTTGATTATGGTGCACAACATGGTCAAAGGAACATCACGATTTCTGGAGATCGACTTGTAACTTTGATATTTTTCAACAACTTTGGTTCTCAGGACCACGGACCGTTCCCTTCTATGCTTTCTCTTGTCCGTGCTTAATGTGGCACAAAGACACACAATGCAAAGATTGAGTCAACTTCTCCCCTTTTTATCTGGTTTCAGGTGTGATTTTCATATTGCCCACACCTGTTACTTGCCACACCGAGCACAACAAGCATCACACGCTTAAAACAAAGTTGTAAACCCTCAATTTGGGAAAAGTGCCAACAAAACGTGCAATTGCAATAATTTTCTGGGAGAAATACTTCCATTTTCTAAAATAATTTCAAGAATGCCAACACTTTCGCCCATAATTGTTAAACTGATGTAAACAGTTGCCATATGTTGAACGATGTATACTTTTTTTTTTTTTTTTTTAATAATAGACGGAAAACTTATACATTTTAGACACTGAAATGCAGTAAAATTCATTTCAATATGTCTCCCAATGAGAAGAATGGAGAAAAAAAACATAAGTGGTCATCTACACTTTTTATGACCCCATAAAAACACTGATGTAAGAGTGACAAAACAGCAAAAGATTTTTTTTTTCTTTTAGTCAAATGGATACGCTGCAATATACAGTTGTGCTCAAAAGTTTACATACCCCGGCAGATTTGTTGCTGTCTTGGCCTTTTTTTTCAGAGAATTTAAATGATAAAACAAAAACTTTTTTTTCCTCTCATGGTTAGTGGTTCGGTGAAGCCATTTATTGTAAAACTACTGTATTTTCTCTTTTTAAGTCATAATGACAACCAAAAACATTCAAATGACCCTGATCAAAAGTTCACATACCCTGGTGATTTTGGCCTGATAAATGCACAGACGTTGATACAAATGGGTCTGAATGGCTAATAAAGGTAACATCCTCCCCTGTGACCTGTTTGCTTGTAATCAGTGTGTGCATAAAAGCGGAGCGAGTTTCTCGGATCCAGACAGACTCTTGCATATTTCAAGCAGCCACTGATGTTTCCGGATTGGGAGTCATAGTGAAAGCAAAAGAATTGTCAACAGATCTATGGGCAAAGATAATTGAACTGTATAAAACAGGAAACGGATACAAAAAGATATCCAAGGAATTGATAATGCGGTCAGCAGTGTTCAAACTGTGATTAACAAATGGAAAATCAGGGGTTCTGTAAGAACCAAACCATGATCAGGGAGACCAACAAAAATTTCTTCCACAACTGCCAGGAAAATTGTTCGGGATGTAAAGAAAAACCCACCAATAACATCAGCTGAAATACAGGGCTCACTGAAAACTAGCAGTGTGGTTGTTTTAAGATGAACAATAAGGAGACACTTGAAAATTGGGCTGCCTGGTCGAGTCACCAGAAGAAAGCCATTACTGTGCAAATGCCACAAAGTATCTTGCGTACAATACGCTAAACAGCACAGTGACAAGCCTCTAAACTTCTGCAATAAGGTAATTTGGAGTGATGAGACCAAAATCAAACTTTTGGCCACAACCATAACCGTTACATTTGGAGAGGTGTCAACAAGGCCTATGATGAAAGGAACACCATTCCTACTGTAAAGCACGGAGGTGGATTGCTGATGATGTGGGGATGTGTGAGCTACAAAGGCACAGGAAACTTGATCAAAGTTTAAGGAAAGATGAATGCAGCGCACTATCAGCCAATACTGGAGGCAAATTTGCACTCATCAGCCCGGAAGCTGTGCATGGGATGTACTTGGGCATTCCAACATGACAATGATCCAAAACCCAAGGCCAAGGCGACATGTCATTGCCTACAGCAGGACAAAGTTAAGGTTCTGGAGTGGCCATCTCAGTCTCCTGACCGCAATATCATTGAGCCACTCTGGGGAGAACTCAAGCGTGCAGTTTATGCAAGAAAGTCCAGCAATTTACAGGAACTGGAGGCTTTTTGCCAAGAAGAATGGAAAGCTTTACCATATGAGAAAATAGAGAGCCTCATCCACAACTACCACAAAAGACTTCAAGCTGTCATTGATGTTAGAGGGGGCAATACACAGTGTTAAGAACAGGGGTATGTAAAGTTTTGATCAGGGTCATTTGGATGTTTTTGGTTGTCATTATGATTTATAAAGAAAAAAATACAGTAGTTTGACAATAAATAGATTCACCCAACCACTAACCATGAGTGGAATAAAAGTTTTTGTGTTATCATTCATATTCTCTGAAAAAAGGCCAAGAAAGAAAAGAATCTGCCAGGGTATGTAAACTTTTGAGCACAACTGTACTGTATGTCTAAATACTGGGTGGAGGTTTTCGTTTTTTTTACAGAACTCAGGCATATTTGTCCAGTGAAATGAATGCACTGATTATATGTGAATCTAGCTTTTGTCAGTCCAGTGTGAAGGTTATATTGTAGTGCACACCCTCACAGCACACATCTTAGGTGTGACTGGGGTGTTCACTTCATGTTGCACCACACTCTACACACCCTATATGTGAAACTCGCTGCAGCCACAAACCTCATTTTGCTTTTGCTTGCTTGGGGTTAGGAAGGAAAAAGTTGTGCACATGACAGGCTTGATATACTTTAAAGGGGTTTTCCCATGGAGAAAGTTAATTTTAAAGTTGATTTTAATTAAAAGATCTTGGAATAATAATAAGTTCCACAATTGGATGTTTGTTTTTTTTAAAATAAAGTTTCTTCGCTGAGAATCTTATATATGTTCCTCTTACTACACTGGTGATCAAAATTAGAGAACACCACACAATTTCCTTACGTTGAGGTCATTGTGTTGTCTTATGTGGCAATATCCCAACATGACTAAAATAGCAGTATGTTAATCTTATTTCATAAATTGAATATATTCTAAAGCATACAAAAAAATGTAAATAAGATAAATGAAAAAGCACCCTGATCAAAAATAGAGAACACTTCCAGATACCTGGTGTTAATTTGCCACCTGCTGCTAATTTCTTTAATTATCTGACAATCCCTATTTAACTGGCAGCCTAACTTTCCAGTTTGAACTCACTTTGCAAAAATGGTGTGCCTTCCAAAGTGACTGAAACCCTCTGGCAGCAGATTGTCCAGATGGAGGCCAAAGGGGTCACCCCATCAGCCATAGCAACAGAAATTGGTCGTTCCAACAGTCATTAAAGGGAACCTGTCACCATGAAATGTAAACCTCTGCTCTTTCTGGGATTTTAGGTCCAGTGGGCGGTCCTATCAGTAACTGACAGCTGTGTTTTTATAAGTGTGCATATAAATATAACTGTCAATTACTGATAGCCCTGCCCACTGGACCCACAATTACAGAAAGAGCAGAGGATTAAATGATGAAATCCCAAATTTTGCTGAATCTTTTTTCACAAAACTACCTATCAATCTTCTCTACTCCCCCTGTTCTATAACATGATGACTACAAATTAGAATAAAACGTTGTATTTTTGTTTTTTCTTCCTCCCTTTTACATGGTCTGCAAAAAACGAGGGACATATGAACAGCCCTATAGATTATAATGGGTACGTGTTCGTATCAGTGACACCTGCAAAATAAAGTCTGCACTCAAAATAGCAATGAATGAAAAGTTTTAATACCATTCATAAAAATTGATATTTCGGTCACATACAATTGACCTTTATCAGAATATGACTGTTGTCGCTCCTCTATTGTGTTGCCTTCTGTTGTCTTCTGCAACATTAAGCAATCAGCTCATATTCTGATGAATGTCACTTATGTGTGACTGAAACGTCAATTTCTTTGATTACTATTAAAACTTTTTGTTCATTGCCATTTTGAGTGCCAAGTTTATTTTGCATCATTATATGGACTGGACCCTTAACTCAAGCACCATACTTCTATTTTAAGCGGAGTGACATATACTTTTCTATTTTCCGTGAAATCAGTACGAGATGGGTGTCTGAATGAGGCTAAGTCAAGTTTCTAAGACTGCCCAATAATGTGTTTGGCAAATGCAATGTTTCTTAAATGGACAATAAAGTAATATAAAGGGCTCTGTGTACTGTGTCTTTAAACTAGAAGACACACTTTTTAGCAAAACATTTTTTTCTTGCTAACCAGTGTGTCTTATAGCGGAATTCCTGCAGGTGACAGCTGTTTATGACAGCTGACACCCGCGAACATCAATTCCAACTGGTTTTGGAACCTATTGGGGCCGATTAACCTCTTAGTTACCACTGTCAATTGCAACAGTCAAATAGGGTCAAAGGCAGTTAAAAGATCCCCATTGACAGGATCGGACCTCCGTGATCATATTCACGCGTGATGATCATTGCCATGGTATCCTAAGGTTATGTGCTTATTGAATCTAACAAGCTCTGTCAGTGAGTATGAGACATCTCATGTACTGCAGTACAGTACAGAAATACATCAGACCGACAATCCAAGGGAAAAATATTCATGTTCCACAGTGGGAAAAGTGAAAAAGGAAAAATAAAAGTTAGAATATGCATTTAAAAAAAAAAGCAAATACAAATCACAAAAAGCCAATTTGCCACTAAAAACGCAGCTTTTGTGTTAAAAATATACAAAAGTATGCATTTCCATCTCCGCGTTTGGAATAAATTGATGTATAATACATTCTTTTTTTTTTTTTAGTATGGCGTGCACTGTGAAAAAAGAACGAAAAAAACAGCAAAAATGAATTTTTTTTATTACTGCGCAAACAAATATGTTAAAAAGAGAATGACTGAATTGCTAGCTTTTGTTCCTACTGCATCTGAGTAAAAAGCAATAAAAAAATGTTGTGCCCCAAATGGTAGTAAAAAATCTTAAATTCGTCGCGCAAAAAATAATCCCTCATATAGCTCTATTTGCAAAAAAATAAAGTTACAGCTCTCAAATATTGCGACAGAAAAACTTAAAAAAAAGCATTTTGCTGTATGATAGAAGCAAAACATTAAAAAAGCTATATCGCTGTAATCACACTGACTCGAATAATAAAGTCCTCTTACCACTAATACCACATGCTGAACCACGCAAACATAAATATAAGAACTACACTTGTATGTGTTCATTCAAATCCCAAAAATCAGAATAAGGCTCTGCTCACATCCTGCACTCTCCGCAGAGCACTTATGCCGGATTTCTGTGTAGATCCCAAAACCATGATTCAGACCAAACCCCCAACAGAACCACTCACTATAATGAGGCAAGATGGAGACACTTTGAACTCTGTCTGGTTTCTTTCCGGCGGTGTCCCATAATTTTAGGCGCCTCCTTAGCACACAGCTGTCAATGACCACAAATCTGCACGTCTAATAAGATAGATACCACCGGAACAGAGTCCAAACGCAGTCTAAAATGTGTCTCCATCTGCCTCATTAGAGTGAGCGGTTCCATTGGGGATTTCATCTGAATCGCATTTTTGGGAGCTTTACACATAAACCTTGATGTAAGTCCTTAGCATAGAAAACTAAAATATGATCCCAATCTTATACTAAAAGCAGTAAAATACTCTTATGTATCCCAAAATGTTATCAATAAAACCCTTAACCTATACTGCACAAAACCAGTCCACTCAGGTCTGTTTATTGCCATTAGAAAAATTAGGGGTTCATACATTATTGGTAGGATAAAGACTCTAACAAACCAACGACTCCCACTATCACATAAAATCCAGTGACATCTGTGCTCCAAAAATCAAATGTCCCCCCCTCCTAATGAGCCCACTGTGATTAGACCGCCATAAGCAGCATTATTGTAGTGGGGAGAACGCACTTAACAATTTATCAGTTATGTCTCCAGAAGCACAAGCTGGGCACAACGTATGCGGGCACTACAATATATGAAGGCACTAAACTGGCATTTGTGCAGTTTTCCAGAAACAAATATGCCATGTATGTAACAAAATAGTCACTGCATCTGAAGATTAATTCATTAAGAGGTGCAATTTTTACAATGGGATCACTTTTGAGGATTTTCTGTTCTGGCACCTTAGGGATTACGACAATATTGCCCGCAAACTGTTCTTGCAAAATATGTGCTCTAAAAGCCATATAGCAAATCCTTCCTCCTTAACCCTGATGTGTGGCCAAG
Organism: Allobates femoralis; assembly: GCA_033576535.1. Classification (NCBI taxonomy): domain Eukaryota; kingdom Metazoa; phylum Chordata; class Amphibia; order Anura; family Aromobatidae; genus Allobates; species Allobates femoralis. The sequence continues at coordinate 114,094,284 of JARQOC010000002.1, forward strand.
CAGTAGATTTTGAAGACACATAGGGCATCGCCGCATTTGGGACAAGTTGTGTAACAAATTATGGGATCCACGTTCACCTTTTAACCCTTGTGTAATTGACAAATTTGCAGCTAATAAAAAAAAAAAACACATTTTTTCCATTAAAGGGAATCTGTTAGGTCTGTAACTGATATCATTTTCTAATTCCTCTGGTGAAGCTCTTTCTATTCATGTATTTCTTTTACTAATACTCACCCACTATCCTCTGCAAACTGCGAAAAAAGAGATTCATTCCATCTGTCAATCACAGTGAGTAATCACTTCTCTGCTGCCCACTCCCCAGGGAATGAATATTCATGTAGTGACACCACTGCCTGCTCTTCGGGTAGCAGTAGTATTGCAGCTCTGACATCTTCATATTTCCCTCCAGCATGAAGCAGTGTCATTATGTGTATGTGAGGCATATGTGTAGTGAGTTGTAATAATTTGTAAGGGTTTACTCAGGAATCTATTAGCAGTGGGAGCAGAAACACACTGAGACCATGTTTAAAGGTGAAAAAGATTGTATTTAAACACACATGGCAGATAAGAAATGTGATGTGCAACAAGAGATCAAGTTCATCAAAACATGCTGATTAGTCTCCAGAAATATTTCTTGCACTATGATACCAATAAGGAAGTCTCTAGAAATAGTTCACACAGGGAGAAGCTGATAGAAATACAGTCTATGAGCACTATACACCAATAAAAAATATCAACCTTAATCTACCACTAATATATTATACAATGTGTAAAAAAAAACATTCTCGGAATCACTGGGATACGTTTAAGCATTCTAGAGTTATTATCACATAAAGTGACACTGGTCAGATTAGAAAAATGTGGCTTGGTTATTAACTCATTTACGATATTTGACATATGTTTTTGTCATGGTTGGGAAGGGGTTCCCGCAAAATGACATAAACTTTTGTCATGGCAATCAAGTGGGCCCAATAGTTGTGCCCACACAATCGCAATGTCATGTTGCCCCTTGCATTATGTAGACTGGTCGTTACGATTATGATTTTTAAGATGTTTAGTGTTAAGCTGTCTCTGGTATTTTGTATATTCCCAGGGTCCCACCTAGGTCTTTCAGGTAGTACCATTCTTTATGGTGAAACGGGTGGACCAATCCTATTATCTCGTCTGGTGTATAATGTTTCCATTTTGGAAACACGTTTTTGACTTGTTTTTCTTTGCATCATACTGCTTCCAGCAGTTCAATGCTCAGCAAATCTTTCATTTGTGTGACCAACATTTCCAAAGACGGTGTATTTTTCTTGAGCCATTCATTGAGTTGACATCTTAATGCTACCAACAGGAAATTATGTATGATTTTAGCCATTTTGACTGATTTGCTGTTTTGTTACTCATCAGGTAAGTGATGAAATAGATGGATTGAGGTGAAGTCACTATATGGATTTTCCAACAAATAAATATGTGATTTCTCACCACTTCCCAGAATGTTCTGGAAGCTTGACAGGTCCACAACCCATGCCAAAGAGTAGTAGAGGGAGCGTTGCATTTTGGACAAACTGTAGTGTCAGGGTATTTTGGCAAGGATGGGATATTAAAGCCATGCAGCACTGCATGCATTACTTTAAAGTTGGTTTCCCTCCACCTTTCATTTAGTATCGGTTTCCTCACTGCCCTGCAAGGTAACTCCTGTTATGTCCATGTCTCTCACATCCAGGAAACAGGTTTCTGACAACAATGAAAGACAATTACCTTTCACAACTGGTTTAGGATCCAAACAGAAGCGTGGATACAACCTTAACCAACAGACCAGTCCACATATCAAATATACGGGTTGGGGGTCACTTGGCTAAAAGTGATCACAAAATAATAATATGTTTTCACCTTTAATAAGATGTATAGAAGAGAGGCTTCAAGGACACTGGAATGTCTAAAAGATGAAATAAGTGCCATATACTGCTATAATGTCCTAAGAAATAAAACTTCACAAATTTTATAAGCATCCTGTCACAAACTTAGTCAGGACCTTCCAGCTTTCAGGCGCCCCCTTATCCTGCTGGCCAATCAGGGTATTGACAGAGGATAAGAAAATGAGTGCAGCTGCTCTGATTTATGTCGACTATTGCGGCACGTGATGTGACGGGATGTATATATACCACCAGTTCCTGCTAGGAATGTATATATACCTCAGTCCAGTCACCTTCAAGTCCACATCACCACATAAATGCAGAACTTATGCAGCCACCACCGATCACTTATAGGTGGACCGGACACACGTTTGGTAACGTGAATTTGCGCAGTGAACGTGGCGGTTCACTCATAGAGCAAGAAGAACGATACTTGTAAATTTATAATTTTACTCTGAAAAATTGGTAGGGTTTACAAAACATACAAAAGATATTACAAAATAGACAAATTATAGTATGTAAAAACAGTTATGAAAATAAACGGAATAAAAATAAGAAAAACTACTAAACTTGTGTCACGCAGTGACATTCGCAAGCCTAGGGAGGGAAAGTCTCTCCTGAGATGGGGTATGATTCAGCCTTACAGCTATATGTCGTGCTGTGTCCTTCCAAAGTTCTGAAATAATGATGAGATTTCAAAGCAAGATTGTGGGGATGGTGGATAAAGGACCTCGACTAACATCCAAACAATTTCAAGCTGCCCTGCAGTCCGAGGGTACAACAGTGTCATCCCATACTATCCGTCGGCGACTGAATGAAAAGGGACTGTATGGTAGGATACCCGGGAAGACCCCACTTCTTACCCCGAGATATAAAAAAGCCAGGCTGGAGTTTGCCAAAACTTACCTGAGAAAGCCTAAAACGTTTTGGAAGAATGTTCTCTGGTCAGATGAGACAAAAGTAGAGCTTTTTGGGCAAAGGCATCAACATAGAGTTTACATGAGAAAAAAGAGGCATTCAAAGAAAAGAACACGGTCCCTACAGTCAAACATAGCGGAGGTTCCCTGATGTTTTGGGGTTGTTTTGCTGCCTCTGGCACTGGACTGCTTGACCGTGTGCATGGCATTATGAAGTCTGAAGACTACCAACAAATTTTGCAGCATAATGTAGGGCCCAGTGTGAGAAAGCTGGGTCTCCCTCAGAGGTTATGGGTCTTCCAGCAGGACAATGACCCAAAACACACTTCAAAAGCACTAGAAAATGGTTTGAGAGAAAGCACTGGAGACTTCTAAGGTGGCCAACAATGAGTCCAGACCTGAATCCTATAAAACACCTGTGGAGAGATCTAAAAATGGCAGTTTGGAGAAGGCACCCTTCAAATACAGGGACCTGGAGCAGTTTGCCAAAGATGAATGGTCTAAAATTCCTGCAGAGCATTGTAATAAACTCATTGATGGTTACCGGAAGCGGTTGATCGCAGTTATTTTGGCTAAAGGTTGTGCAACCAAGTATTAGGCTGAGGGTGCCAATACTTTTGTCTGGCCCATTTTTGGAGTTTTGTGTGAAATAATCAATGTTTTGCTTTTTGCTTCATTCTCTTTTGTGTTTTTTCATTGAAGACAAATTAAATGAAGATAATAATACCAAAGAATCTGTGATTGCAATCATTTTCAGGAAGAAACTGAGTATTATCTGACAGAATTGCAGGGGTATCAATACTTTTGGCCACAACTGTAGGTCAAAGGGACTTTTGGGGCCCCCTAGACTCCAGGGCTTGGGTGCGATTTCAAGCCCTGCACCTGTTGTAGTTACGCCCCTGCTCACTGTTTTTTCTTGTGCAGGTTTTATTGGAGGTCGGGGTTACATCAGTGCAGGGAGGGTGTGCAAGAGTGCCGGACTACGGATTGCCTTTCCGTGCAATGTGCACTTCTGTGGGCCCTGTATAGGACCCATAGAAGTGCACATTGCACAAAACGGCAAGTCCGCTACTCTTGAACCCCCTCCCTCCACTGATGTAACCCCGACTTCCAATAAAACCTGCACAAGAAGAACCAGTGAGTTCTGTTTCTCTTTTTTGCTTATAAATTGTCATTGGACTTCTGGACTCTGAAACGCACCACAGTTTTTCAGCTGTCTCATGAGTTTATACTGAATGACCAGGAATAGGTCACTGGCTGGTTTTCTGTGTGGTGCCGAGCATGTCTGTTTTTCCACATAGATATTTTTTAAGCCCATATACAGTGCCTACAAGTAGTATTCAACCCCCTGCAGATTTAGCTGGTTGACACATGCGGAATTAACTTGGCATTGTGACATTTGGACTGTAGATCAGCCTGGAAGTGGGAAATGCACTGCAGCCAAAAATAATTTTTTTTTTTTTTTTAAAGCGTTAAAAGTTAATTCAGAGGGTCATTTATTATTCAACCCCTCAAACCACCAGCATTTTGTTTGGTCCCCCTAAAGTATTAAGAAGTAGTTCAGGCACAAAGAATAATAAGCTTCACATGTGTGGATTAATTATCTCTTTTGCCAGCCTTTTCTGACTATTTAAGACCCTCCTCAAACTTGTGAACAGCACTCATACATGGTCAACATGGGAAAGACAAAGGAGCATTCCAAGGCCATCAGAGACAAGATCGTGGAGGGTCACAAGGCTGGCAAGGGGTACAAAACCCTTTCCAAGGAGTTGGGCCTACCTGTCTCCACTGTTGGGAGCCGAGGCCAGGCTTGTCCGAAGAGTCAAGGCTAACCCAAGGACAACAAGGAAGGAGCTCCGGGAAGATCTCATGGCAGTGGGGACATTGGTTTCAGTCAATACCATAAGTAACGTACTCCACCGCAATGGTCTCCGTTCCAGACGAGCCCGTAAGGTACCTTTACATTCAAAGCGTCATGTCAAGGCTCGTCTACAGTTTGCTCATGATTAGTGATGAGCGAGCACTAAAATGCTCGGGTGCTCGGTGCTCTGGCCGAGCATCTCAAGATACTCGTGTACTCGGCCGAGCACCGAGCCCAATGTAAGTCAATGAGCGACAGGCTCCGCCCACAGACTTCCGGTTATAAAACGAGTAATTCCGGAAAAGGGCGGGAGGGTGGGCTTTTTCAAATCGCCGCAGCATAGAACACCTTGCTGTGGCCCCCAGAGGGATCCTATCGATTAATCTGCTCCCTGTATGGTGCCAGCTCACTGTGTGCACTGAAGGGAGCAGTGTATGTGTCTCAGATCGCTATTTATTACCGAGCGGTCCGAGCATCTCGGCAGTACTCGGTGCTCGCCGAGCACCCCGAGTACCGAGATACTCGTGCGAGTACCGAGTCGCACAGAGCATACTCGCTCATCACTACTCATGATCACTTGGAGGACTCTGAGACAGACAGGTTCAAGGTTCTATGGTCTGATGAGACCAAGATCGAGATCTTTGGTGCCAACCACACACGTGACGTTTGGAGACTGAATGGCACTGCATACGACCCCAAGAATACCATCCCTACAGTCAAGCATGGTGGTGGCAGCATCATGCTGTGGGGCTGTTTCTCAGCCAAGGGGCCTGGCCATCTGGTCCGCATCCATGGGAAGATGGATAGCACGGCCTACCTGGAGATTTTGGACAAGAACCTCCGCTCCTCCATCAAGGATCTTAAGATGGGTCATAATTTCATCTTCCAAGAAGACAACGACCCAAAGCACACAGCCAAGAAAACCAAGGCCTGGTTCAAGAGGGAAAAAATCAAGGTGTTGGAGTGGCCTAGTCAGTCTCCTGACCTTAAGCCAATTGAAAACTTGTGGTAGGAGCTCAAGATTAAAGTCCACATGAGACACCCAAAGAACCTAGATAACTTGGAGAAGATCTGCATGGAGGAGTGGGCCAAGATAACTCCAGAGACCTGTGCCGGCCTGATCAGGTCTTATAAAAGACGATTATTAGCTGTAATTGCAAACAAGGGTTATTCCACAAAATATTAAACCTAGGGGTTGAATAATAATTGACCCACACTTTTATGTTTAAAATTTATTAAAATTCAACTGGGCAACATAACTTTTTGGTTTGTAAGATTTATGCTTCTGTTACTAAATCTTACTCTCGTTTGCAGTTTGAAGGCTCTAACTTATTTGCATCTTATCAAACCACCTAAATCAGCAGGGGGTTGAATACTACTTGTAGGCACTGTATGTTTGGTGCACAGTATTAAGGAACATCATAATAATGGAACTTTGGGGTTTATACCATCTGTAATAGATGCTACATAGATGTCTGGATGCTTTGCTGTGACTGAGGAGACAGTGAGGAATCTGGATCCATAGAATGATTCTGGGGACAGAAATCTACCGATTTGCTATTGGGGAGGGGAGACCATGGCAGTGATGACCAATGGAGTGCTTTGCCTCTGCTCCTAGCCTGATACATCATATCATTGTACAGCAAAAGATCACAGCATGTATTTATATCTGCTTGGTGACATGATTGCTATTTGAAGCGAGAACACCCCTGTTACATTTCATAGGATGGTATATCAGGATAGGATTGTAGTGTAGCGACCATGCCCCTGCCACGCCCTCTTCCCATACAGAACTATCAGGGGACGGGAATGTAAGATGATCCTGGAGCCCCAAGGGTTCACGCCCCCGACACACCTCCTGTCACAGCTGCTGCATAAGGCTAAATTTCTATGTACCCTGAAGAAGGGGTGAGAGCTGAGGAGCAGATAAGATTTTATTGATTTATCAGCTTCATCATGTAGGAGGGCAGGGACAGTACTAAAATGTTTTCTCTCCCCAGAGTTTCCCTTTAAATATGATCCAAAATTCAATCCTCAATTGTCTCAGCCCACTAAAGGCTAATTCACAAGTCAGTTTTTATCATATGTGTACTGTCAGGTTAGTATTTTTCACAGGTAGCATACTGACACATTATATTACTAGTTTTTATATTTTTCAGATCATTTTACTGCATGAAAAAAATAGTGTCTTTTCCTACTTTTCCAACTTATGGAAGACTGTCAATTACTAAATGACACTGCCATACAGACTCATTGGCTCATAATTGGTAGAAAATGAAATCAGTACATTGCAAGTTTTTATATAATCTTCAGTCTCTGAAGGAATCTGCCCCTACCAATATAGAGACCAGGGACACATTTACTGGTGGACCAAGTAGCGGTTATTACAAGAGGCTTACCGGAAAGTTGCTGCCGTTGTAAACACAGGTCCCCTGTGAATGGGCACGCTGAGCAATGTAGACAATATTTTAACAAGGATTATGGAGGTGGAGGTCAATTAGAGCAGCAGCAGATGAATACTGATCATACTAGAGGTTTTTTACTGGCATGGTGCCCATTCCCACTGTGCCTAGTAATTTAACAGGGGAGGTTGCACTGAGGTTGGGATAAGTTATCCATGCTCTATTTTTAGTGCAGTGAGTGCAACCAGCTTGTGTGACGGTGGTGGAAGCCATCCTCACAGCTGTACTCTCCTGACATGTTTTACATCCTAATATTGATCATAATATGGGCTTATTTCACACAATCATTTTTCTCCTTTGTGAGCACACAGACCCATACAAGTCTATAGGGCCGGTGGCGTAGCTTGAAGCATATGGGCACCGATGCAAAACCTCCAACTGGGCCCCCAATTATTGCAAATCATTAACAGCATTAGCCTTTTTCTATAGGCCAAAGGGAGTTTTGGGGCTCATTAGGTTCCAGGTCCCGGTAGTGATTGCAACCTCTTAACCTATTGTAGTTACACCCCTGTATAATATATATACACCCCTGTATAATAAAGCAGTGGCTTTAAAACAATCATGCAGCCCCTCACCAGGTCCCCAAATATTATACATACATTTTCAGAAAATTTTGGAATCACCTTTACACACATTAACATAAGGCACAAGCTAAGTTTCTGAGGAAGGGGTCGGAGAATTTGTGTGTTGCTGTGGGGAAACCTGCAGCTAGAATTTGACATGCTGCAGATTTTCCTGCACTAAAATCGCGGCATATACGCCACGGGAAAACGCGCAGTATTGGGACACGTGTCCTGGGTGCACGTTGACTTTCATTCCAATTTACTCTGCTGCATATTTAGTGCAGATTTGCTGTGTATAACCATCTAATACGCAGCAAAATTGGCACTAAATAAGCATCGTGCACACATACCCTGATAGTTAAATGTGTTACAGCAGAACTTGTGTTGAGCTTTATAGTTTTAGACATACTACAGTTTAACTATTTACCAGAACTGTCACTCAAGGGAGGAGTCTCTGCCCTGCCAGGAACCAGAAGTGAAAGAGACTGTAAAACTATGTGCTGCTCAAGTGACAACTTGAGAATAATCCAGGAATTTTTCACTTTTATACTTTAATTTGTTGCTGACCTTGGTCCAAGAGTCATAACTTTTTTATTTTTCCATCAAAATAGTACTGAGAGCTTGTTTTTTTGCAAGACAAGTTGCAATCTACGGATGAAATTCCTGCTGGTGTCAGCTGTATATGACAGCTGACACCATACTGCATTAACCCCAGACTGTTCTGCAACTGATTGGAGGGGATTACTTCCTTCAATGTCGCTGTCAATTGTGACAGCGACATCTAAGTGGTTAGGAGGAGAAGACTCCACCTTTAACATTATCGGCGCCCCGTGATAGTCACCATCACAACCCAAGGTCGTCTGATAACGGCCTGAACAAGCTACAAGCAGGGTTCTAACAGTCTATATTATTATTATTATTATTTATTTATATTTATTAAATTCCAATGCGCTTTACATGCTAAAAGGGCAGACAAGGACAAGTACAATAAATGTGGACAATTTGGTCGTACAGATACAAGAGGGGAGAAGATCCTGTCCGCGAGGGCTCACAATCTACGAGGGGCGGGTGGGAATACAGTAGGAGGAGGAGGTGCCGGTCGTGAGGCGGTGTGGTGGACTGGGTCTCATAGGAGGTTGTAGGCTTGGCAAAAGAGGTGGGACTTTAGGCTTCTTTTGAAGGTTCCCAAGGTAGGAGACTGTCGGATGTGTTGGGGCAGAGAGTTCCAGAGTATGGGGGATGCCCGGGAGAAATCCTGGATGCGGTTGTGCGAAGAGGAGATGAGAGGGGAGTAGAGGAGGAGTTCTTGGGAGGATCGCTGGTTGCGCGAGGGTAGGTATCGCGAGACCATGGCGGAAATGTATGGAGGGGACAGGTTGTGGATGGCTTTCTATGTCATGGTTAATGTTTTAAACTGGGATCTCTGGGAAGCAGGGAGCCAATGAAGGGCTTGGCAGAGGGGGGAGACAGGGGAGTAGCAGGAGGACAGATGAATTAGACGGGCAGCGGCGTTTAGGATAGATTGGAGAGGTGCAAGGGAGGTAGCAGGGAGGCCGGAGAACAGTTACTTGCAATAGTCGAGGCGTCAGATGATGAGAGCGCGAATAAGGGTTTTAGCAATGTTGTGGTCAAGAAAAGTGCGAATCCGTGAGATGTTTTTGAGCTGGAGACGGCAGCGAGGGCCTGGATGTGGGGCTTGAAGGAGAGGGAAGAGTCTAGGATAACCCTGAGGCACTTGGCGTGGGGGACAGGGGAGAGAGAGCAGAAAGAGATGTAGTATCCACAGCACCACATGAACAAGGAGTCCACCGAACCCCAATATGCAAGACCCTCGTCAAAACCAGGGAGACCCACCTGGACTTTAACACGTAGAATAGAGAAAGACAGCGCCTCTCTATTCTATGGGGAGCGAGAGCAGTCATTGATGACGATGGATAGGTCGGGTAGTGAGGGGGAGCAGCTTGGGGGGGGAGACGATGAACTCGGTTTTGTCCATGTTATATCAGTGCAGAACTGGCAAGTCTTATGCACTGCAGTACACAAGTAGTGCAGTGTATGAGACCAACACTCAAATTGAAAAATATTCATGTCCCACAGTGTGACTTAGTAAAAAGGGTAAAATGTGTAGTTAAATGTGTAGTAAAAGAATATAGCTTTTTCATCATACTGACAATGAAAAATATTTTAAAAGTCAAATGCAAAAAAAAATGAAAATGACAATTCGTCTCGAAAAAAAATAAGCTTTAGGCTGCATTCACACATTGCGTATTTTGCCGCGTTTTTTTACGCGCGCTTTTCAAAATACGCAATGTGCCTTTTGTCTGCCAGCAAAGTGAATGGGAAATTCACTTTGCAGTGCAGACATTGCGTAAAAATACGCAGTGCGTTTTCCGGGAGAAAACGCAGCTCCGTAAACAATTGATATGTCAATTGTTTACGCAGCTACTTCTGCGTATTCTCCCAGAGGGGAGGAAGAATCCAGCTTCCTCCTCCCCTCTGTGACAGCTGTGGCCGCCCATTAGATTTCACAGTGTATTAATATACACTGTGAAATCTAAATTAAACAAAAGCAAATGTCTGAAAAATAAAAAAGAATGAATACATCACCTTCCGACGCCTTCTGCCGCTGTGCGATCCCCGGTTCCAAGTGAGATCTCTTCTGACAGGACCTGTGGTGATGTCAGAGGGGCGTTCCTGGGCACTCGCGGTCATGTGATACATATCACATGACCGCGAACAGTCAATCAGCGATGGGAATGCCCCGGGAACGCCCCCCTCTGACGTCACCACAGGTCTTATCAGTACACCTCTCACTTACAACCGGAGACCGGACAGCGGCAGAAGGCACCAGACAGTGGGAGAAGGCACCGGAGAGGTGATGTATTAATTCTTTTTTATTTTACATACATTTGCCTCTGTTTAATTTAGATTTCACAGTGTATATTAATACACCGTGAAATCTAATGGGGCTGTCACAGAGGGGAGGAGGAAGCAGGATTCTTCCTCCCCTCTGTGACATCACTGCGCTTTCTGGGGTAAAGAAAGCGTAGTGTGTGAAAGCCCCTGCGTATTTTGCTGCGCTTTTTTGCGCGGCCAAAAAACGCGGCAAAAAGCGCGCGCAAAAAAGCGCAGCAAAATACGCAAATGTGTGAACGTAGCCTAAATATGATTTTTTTGGAAAAAATATAAAAGTTAGAGCTCTCAGAATATGAAAAAAACAATTAATTTGTGTACAATAGTGTTTCTAGTGTAATAAAGTATCAAAGTATAAAAAAATAATATGACTTTGGTATTGCTATAATCATACTGACCCAAACATAAATTGGTCTTATCACTTATACCTCATGGTGATTGCACAAAAAGAATATAAAAACAATAACTGAATTGCTAATTTTGTTCAGCCTGTATGTGAAACATTTGTGTAACACCTGCTCTAGAAGCGAAGCGTAAAGTGCCACACACATTCACTTCTACAGTCATTGACTCTTTTTACATTTCCCAAAGTTCATCTCAGCAGTGTCTCCACTGTAATACCAATTTAATCCGCTAGCGTGGACAGGGGTTTCCAGTGTCGAGCCCTAGCAGAAGACAAAGACCCTTCTGCATTCCTCTAGGGTTCCTAGCAAGATTTGCGTGAAGGCACTGCACCATATTAAGGTGAAATCTACTGAACACCCTGCCCACGGCAGTAGATTAAAGGGGTGTTACATTTGAATAAGCAGAGATTAAAAAAATGTTGTCCTCCAAAATGGTACAAAAAAGACCTTCTACGTGACCCGCAAAATAGTCCTCGTATAGGTTTGTTAGCCAGAAAATTAAAAAAAAGTTAAAGCTCTCAGAATATGAGGATGATTTTATTATGCGATAGAGCAAAACATAAGAATTTTTTTATAATTTTTATTTAATAAATCTGGTGTCGCTGTGATCACACTGGCTTGAAGAAATAAAGTTGTCTTATCACTTATACCACAAAAAAAGAACTGCTGTTTATTTGTTCATTCTGCCTCTCAAATATTGGTATAAAGCTTGGTTCACATTTATCCTGTTCTCTCCGCTAAGCACTTACCTTAGGGTTTCCATGTAAATTCCAAAAATACGATTCATACAGGGCTGCCGACTGAACCTCAGAGGCAAATCGAATAACTTTGGACTCCATTTGTCCCCAGTTTCGGTGGTGTCCCATTATTTTTGGCATCTTTTTAGCGTGGCCTACCACAGTTGTGTGCACACCTAAAAATATAGAATCCATTGGAACAGTTGTCAAACAAAAGTGATTCCATCTGCCTCGTTATAATGAGTGGTTGTGTCAGGGGTTTAGTCACGTTATTGTTAAATTTGTGAGATTTACACTAAAACAATGTTTTAGTGGGAAAAAAAGTAATTTAGTTTTTATATCAAAATCTAAAAATATTCTGTGGAACATCTGTGGGTTCAAAATACTCAGCACACCCCTAGAGAAATTCCTAAAGGATTTTATCCAAGGGGATGGTGATCATTTTGAACCCACAGGTAATACACAGAATTTCATAACATTTGGTCATACTGAAAATGTTTATATGAATATATTACTTGTGCCCAAAATGTTTAATTTTCACAATGGATTTAAGAGAAAACAGACCCCCATAATTTGTTATCAAATTTCTCCCAAACACGATGGTACCCCCTATGTGGTTAAAAATTGCTGTTTGGGCACATGGCAGGGCTCACAATGAAAAGAGTACTATTTGATTTTTGAAGCGTACATTTTCCTGGAATACCATATTTTTGAGATTATTAAATGCACCCAGGTTTTAGAAGAGGAAAATAGGGAAAAAATGTAAGCAAAAAATGTGGTCATGATGCATTGTTATAGAGGAGATATGCTACTAACTATTACACCCCGAGATGCGGGCCAACCTCTTCTGGCCAAGAGGTCGGTGCCCAGCACACAGCCCAGGGCACACTACTGCTTCTGTCTCGGCCACTGGGCCAGTCTCCACTGAGCAGGGAGACGGGTGCCCAGCACGCAGCTCCCTGTGGTTTGCTCTGTCTCTCATGCAGCCCCCCAGCCTAGTTACTCACCCTGCCAGCGGTCCAACTCTGTCCTCCTGCGCTACCTCGACCTCCTTCCACTCCTGGGGCTTGCATCCTCTCTGCAGATCCGTCAGGACCGCGGTTAGGAGGTGCGCACTACCCACCAGTTAAATTCAAAGGGCCAGTGCACCTGTTTCTAATTTCGCCCTCCAACCTATCGATGGAGGGCTATATCTATTTAAGGCACCTTCCCCTTCCGGGTGGTGCCTGAGCAACACCGCCTGTCCCTAGTTTGTGTTGCTTTCCCTCACTTTTCCGTCCCGATCCTTGCCTTTGCATTCCTCTTTGCAATTCTTGTTGCTAATATCTCTTGTCTCATCCTAGACCCTACCACATGTGTCTGTGGGTCATCTCACCAGTACGCCGCCTGTCCATCCAGCAGTGCTTCAGCCTCGTTGCCACGGAACCTGTTACACCTGCACAAGCCTGTCCAGAGGTGACATTATCCATGGTGCCTAATCCATCAGCCCGAGTGCCGCGTCTCCATCTCCTGCACCTTGTCTCCTGAACTGTCTTCCAGTTGCCTCACTGCCCTGAATTCTGTGCAAGCCCCTCATAGACTGTGGTCCATCCGTGTGTATACTGTACTGGCAAGATCTTCCATTGAAAGTCTTTTGTTTAATCACAACCGACATTCCCAGCGTGTTCCTGTCACAGGTCAGCCTCTACTTCGGTGGGACACTGGATCCACAACACCACTCCCACACCTCCGTGTGTCCTACACTAATACTGTTACGGGGGTTATATCCCCAAATTCTGTACTAATGTCCTCCATCCTGGGATATATGTTTCTCATCCTGGTATTTGTCCTCCATACTGGTATATGTTCCCTATCCTGATATATATGTCCCCCATCCTAGTATATGATCCCCCATCCTGGTACATGACCTCATCCTGGTATATTTGCCCCATCCTGGTATATGATCCCCATCCTGATATATGATCCTCATCTTGATATATGTGCCACATCCTGGCATATGTGCCCCATCCTGGTATATAATCGCCCATCCAGATATATGTCCCCCATCCTTGTATATATGATCACCCATCCTGGTATATGCCCCCATCTTGGTATATGGCCCCTATGCTGGTATATGGTTGCTATTCTGGTATATATCTCTTCACCCTGATATATGTCCCTCATCCTGGTATATGGCCCCATCCTGATATATAGACCCCATCCTGGTATATGGCCCCCATCCTGATATATGGCCCCTATGCTGGTATATGGTTGCTATTCTGGTATATATCTCTTCGCCCTGATATATGTCCCTCATCCTGGTATATTGCCCCCAGCCAGGCATATTGACCCCAGCGAGGTATGACCCCCATCCAGGTATAAATAGCCCCCATCCTGGTATATGGCACCCATCCTTGTATATATATATGGCCCCTATCCTGGGATATGGCCCCCATAAAAAAAGAAACAATTAGGGTATGTGCCCACAGGAAGGTTTAGTGGCGTTCAAACCGTCAGTAAACCGCTGGAAATTATCAGTTCTGAGCTCTGAAGTCTCCAGCTGTTTTCCGGCGGGTTTTTTCAGCGTGTGCACAGCGTTTTTCAGTCGGTTTTTCCGGCGGTTTTCTATGGAGGATTTTGTTCATGGAACCGATCAAAAACCGCTGAGGAGAATTGACATGCTGTATGCTGCTAAACCGCTCAACCGTGGGCAGATCCGCTCACATAAACCGACTATGTGTGCACAGCGGTTTCTAAATTACATAGGGTTACTTGTAAGTCCTAACGCTGCTTAGGATTTACATAAATTTAAATAAAACCTATGCTAAACCGCCGGCGGTTTTCGCTGCTAAACCGACGTTAAACCTTCCTGAGGTCACATACCCTTATACTCACTGTCCATCACTTCCCCGCAGCAGCACGACATCTTCTTCTCATACCAGCAGCTGACCAGACTGTAAGCGCGCAGCAAACATCACTTTCATGCGCCGCACTCCACATGCCATCAGCTACAGGTATGAGATATGCTGCTACGGGGAGTGATGAAAAGTAAGTATAATCATTCAACCGCTGCCGCCTGCCAGGATGTTCCCTGCTCCCATGCAGAGTGTATGGAAAGCAGTGACTATTCACTTTCTTTAACCCCTTCACCGCTGGGCGATTTTCAATGTTCCATTTTTTGTTTTTCCCTTTCCCTTCTTCCAAGAGCCATAACGTTTTTATTTTTCTGTCAATATAGACATATGAGGGCTCGTTTTTTGCTGGACTAGTTTTACTTTCAGAAGAAATCATATATTTTACCATATAGTGTACAGGAAAATTAAAAAAAAAATCCAAGTCTGGTGAAATTGCAAAACAAGTGCAATTGCACATTTGTTTTTTGCTTTTTTTATTCACAATGTTCACTATATAGTAAAACTGATGTGTCGATATGATGCCTCAGGTTGGTACGAATTCATAGATACCAAAGATGCATACCTTTACTGTTATCTGTGGTGAAAAAAAAAAATCAGAATTTAAAAAAAGAAGAAAGAATTGCACTTTTGTTGCCATTTTCCGCGACCTGTAGCGTTCTCATTTTTTGGGATCTCAGACTGTGTGATGGCTTATTTTATTTCTCTTGAGCTGATTTTTATGCTGTTTTGATCAACTATTATTACATTTTATTGCAATGTTGCGGCTACTAAAAAAAACGTAACTTAAGCGTTTCAACTTTTTTTTTGCTGATCTGATTAATTGATTTTAAATTTTGATAGATCGGGCATTTCTGAACGCAGCAATACCAAATATGTGTATTTTTTACATTTTTTTAATAGTTTTATTTTGAAGGGAGTAAAAGGGTGGTGATTTGAACTTTTCTATTTTTATTTTTTTTTCATATTTTTAAAAAACTTTTTTTTTATTTTTTCTTTATGTTACATGGCCCCTTAGGGGTCGGGGCGCCTCAGCACTGCACACTGTGATCACTTGTGTTATGTAGAGATGAGCTGCAGCACGTCTCTACAAAACACGATGATCATTTCTTGTGGATGCTGGCGCTCGCCAGTGTTGTGCCCAGGGCCGGGTACTCGGGTTTCAGGCTTGAGGTCCAGGGAATCACTGGTGGCGATGCCTGAGTCCGTGACCCTGGGGCGGACTCCTAATGGGGGGGGGAAATAAATTTTAACCCTGCGTGTTCCAGTTCACCAAACAATTTTGCCCCTATCTACATAATGGGGAAAAAGTGAATGGAAAAGTGTTGGAGGAAAATCGACAGCTGTCAGCTATAGCCACAAAATTTTGCAAAGTCACACGTCTGGACCCTGGGAGCGTCATAGGCTATGTTGTGAGGCGAAATTTTAACCCCGCGCATTCCAATTCACCAAACAATTTTGCCCCTATCTACATAATGGGGAAAAAGTGACAGTTACCAGTTGACAGTTGTGAATGAGAGGGGCTTAATGATAGCGCCAAAGACTAACAGCACATACCAGCACATAGTCACTAAGGTGGGGCCCCAACATGAGATATTCACCATGCACGGGAACATGTATACACACCACACGCACACAAAGAGTAACAGCAAGTGTATAATCGCTAAGGTGCAGCCCCAACATTGGATACTCACCACGCACCCGAACAAACACTCACACACCACAAAGAGACACACACAACACAGAGACACACACACACCCATGGGGACACACACACACCCTATAGCGACACATGCACTCACCCCACAGGGACACACACACCACAAAGAGAAACACACAACACAGACACACACACCACACAGACCCCCCCACAGGGACACACACATACACACCCTATAGGGACAAATGCACTCACCCCACAGGGACACACACACACACCACAAAGAGACACACACACCACACAGACCCCCCCTACAGGGACACACACACATACCACCCTATAGGGACACATGCACTCACTCCACAGGGACACACACACACACAAACACCACAAAGAGACACACACAGCACAGAGACACACACACCCCACACAGACCTCCCCCACACAGGGACACACACACATACACACCCTATAGGGACACATGCACTCATCCCACAGGGACACACACAAACACCACAAAGAGACACACACAACACAGATACACAGATACACACACACACACCACACAGACTCCCCCTACAGGGACACACACACATACACACCCTATAGGGACACATGCACTCATCCCACAGGGACACACACAAACACCACAAAGAGACACACACAACACAGATACACAGATACACACACACACCACACAGACTCCCCCTACAGGGACACACACACATACACACCCTATAGGGACACATGCACTCACCCCACAGGGACACACACATACACACACCCCAGGAACACACACACCACACAGACAGACACAGATGTGCACAAATCACCTCACACAACTCGCCTCATACATGTGCTATCTTTAATTTCCTAACATAAACATCTGATTAAAAACAGCCAATGTGCAACACATGTGCCATATAGAGAATTAAGGCAGATGTCAGTCACATGAGCTGTCTATTATGTGTATGTGTTAGGTAACATACTGCCCGGCCAGGGGAGGGTTTACTGTTGGCTGGAGATTTACTAGGCTGCCTATAGCAATCAATCACAGCTCAGCTTCTATTTTCTTACAGGTCATTAATATGACATATTCAAATTCTATTTTGTTATAGCTAACATCAGTTATTTATTAACCCGGGCGTAGCCGGGTACTTCATCTAGTCTTTCAATAAAACACCTTTTCAAATCAAACATTTTTCCTATGGGTGTCTCAGCTTAGGAGACCTGGTACCCTCCCTGCCCCGGGGACTTTCTGTTCCTAACTTAATGTGCATGGGACTGGGCCCAGTTCCTCCACCCTTCTGTACACTACTATTTACATGTTTACTAGTATATTTTGTGAAATACGCAGCTCCTTTCACACACTACGTTTTTTTATGCATTTTTCTCTGCGCTTTTTATCATGTGAGCAATGGAAAAACGTAGAGAAAAACTGCAGAAAGAATTGACATGGTGATTCTTTTTACGTGCGCGTTTTTGCAGTGAAAACGCGCGCGTAAAAAAAAGCACAAATACGCAGTGTGTGAATGGATTGTGTCAAAACCCATAGGTTTGGCTGGGCTGCTTATCCAGAATTGCGTTTTCACTGCAAAAAGCGTGCGTAAAAAAACGCAGCAAAAAACGCAGGTAAATACAGAAAACGCAGCAAAAAACGCAGAGAAGCAGCAAAATACGCAATGTGTGAACGTAGCCTTACTATGTATGGCTTTACACTTTCATTGTGCCCACTCTCCATACCTAGACGGGGGTTGACTTTGTGTGCTTATATTAGATCTGCGCACTACGGGTGTCAACGTCTCAGGTGGTGTATTTAATGAAGGGTGTGTTGAAGGTAAATCAGGTAAAGTCTGTGTGGCCTTAAGGCCACGTCACACGCGTCAATCTTGTGAGCGATATCGCTTAAGTGATCTGCTTTTTTGATCGCTTAAGCGATATCGTTTGTGCGTCGCTGCATGTAACCAAGCGATTTTACGATGTAAAATCGCTTGATCGTTTGATTGCAGATTTGTGAGCCGGAGCTCAAATCAAGCGATAATCGCTTGATCAATCTGCTTCATCGTGGTGTGTGACACCACGATGAACGATCTCCCAGCGGCAGAGCCTATGCTGGGAGATGGTATCTATGGTAAACGTCGGGTTACTAAGCGCTGCGCGGCGCCTAGTAACCCGACGTTTACCATAGTTACCAGCGATCTCGCTGGTCCACATCGCTGGTGAGTCTGTCTGTGTGACAGCTCACCAGCGATGTGAGCGATATTGTTAGCGATCGCGCGTGCACGTGATCGCTAACAATATCGCTCATAAGATTGATGCGTGTGACGTGGCCTTTAGTCTCACTACAGGGCTAGCAGGTGCGCCGATTGCAGCATCCTCGGATTCTCTTGCAACGGGTATTTCTTCCTGACTTCTTTGGACTTATTCTTGTGGCTGGTAGAAATTGAGTTAAGGCACTAAGATTGCTCCATCTTGCTGAGGCCAATCTTCTGGGAAATCTCCTAAGATTGTTGAGATACCTTTCTCCTTTGGTTCTTCACATGGACTGGGTTCTTCACATGGACTGGGTTCTTCCTCAGACTGGGTTGAGAAGTTCTGAGTCTCCCATTCTGTTGGACACTTTTTAAGGTGATCCCTTGACACTGTGTGAGTGGTCTTTCCTCCATTCTTGTTAATAAGACACACTTTGTTGTTGTCAAATCCAGAGTCTAATAAGTCGTAGGGTTCTTATTCCCACTGATCATCTAACTTATGCTTCTTCCTTTTCCTTTTTAAAACAACACTTCCAGGTATGATGGGTTCTGCTGGTGCAGTTTTATTGAAGTCCCTTTCTTGTTTTTCTTGGGCTTTCTCAAAGTTGTCTTCAACACACGCTCGAACCTGTCTGTATTGTTCCAGGCAGTTTTCATTCCAGTTGGACTTAGAAGCATCTGCTTTAGGGTCAACTACTCCGAGTTCCAGATCTACAGGTAATCTTCCTGTACGCGCTCTCATCAGGTAAGCGGGTGTACAGTTTGTAGAGCTTACTGGAATATGATTGTACATGTCAACTAAATCTGGTAGTTTCTCCAGCCATTGACTTCTTTCTTCCACGGGTAAGATCTTTAGCATGTCTATGATGACGTTATTCATTTTCTCGCATAACCCATTGGTTGGGGGATGATATGGGGTTGTTCTGATCTTCTTACACCCATACATATGACAGAATTCTTGAAAGATCTCTGCTTCAACAGCTGAACCTTGGTCAGTCAGAATTTGCTCCGGATAACCTAATGGCCTACAGAAAACATTCTGAAATGTTCTTGCAGCTGTTGCAGCTGTCAGGTCTTTTACGGGGGCAACCATCAGGAATCTGGAGTAATGGTCCACAATTGTCAACGCGTACGTGTAGCCAGATCTGCTTGGAGTTAACTTTACGTGGTCAAAGGCTACAATTTCCAAGGGGTGTTTGGTTACTATGGACTGGAGGGGTGCCCTCTGGATTTGTAGGTCTTTTCTTCTGAGGTTGCAGGGTCCACCGTCTTTACACCACCTTTCTATGGATCCATTCAACCCAAAAGAACCTGTCCTTAAGCAGCATCTCCAGTTTCTTCCATCCGAAATGACCAGTTTGATTATGGTAGGTATTCAGTACCATCTGTACTTCTGTCTTTGGTACTATGATCAGCCATACCATCTCATGAGTTTGTGGATTGATGTGTCTTCTGCAAAGATTCTCCTGATAGATGAACAGCTTGCTTCTCTCGTTCCACAAGTGTTTGGCTTTGGGTGGAGGGTTTATGGGCAGCTCTGCGGACTCCTGTGTTATCAGTCCTTTTCACTAAACTGATAGACGGGTCGCTGTCTTGCACTTGCTTCCAACCGAAGTTTGGTAACGGATTCACTACCTATCAGGAGGACCGTTATGGTTTTCTGACACTGGGTTAATCTTAGTTGATGTAATGCAGGTAACTCAACCTCTTCCAGTTCATCTTTATCCACTCCCATGTCCGACAGGTGAGGCATTCATGATAGGGCATCCGCGTTGCCATTCTTGTGCCCAGCCCGGTACTTGATGGTGAACTGGTAGTTGGATAATCTAGCCATCCATCTCTGTTCCATGGCTCCCAACTTTGCAGTCTCCAGGTGGGTCAGCGGATTGTTATCCATGTAGGCGGTGAACTTGCTAGATGCCAAGTAATATTTGAACCTTTCCATGACCGCCCAGACTAATGCCAGGAATTCCAGCTTAAAGGAACTGTAGTTCTCCGGGTTGCTCTCTTTGGGGCGTAGCTTTCTACTCGCGTAGGCAATCACTCTCTCTTTGCCTTCTTGCTTCTGAGAAAGGACGGCTCCTAGTCCCACATTGCTGGCATCCGTGTACAGCAGGAATGGCAGGTTATAGTCTGGGTAAGCAAAGATCTCTTCTCCTGTCAGGGCCTCCTTTATCATCTGGAACTACTCTTCCTGTTCCTTGCCCCATTCCAAGGGAGATTCCCTAGACTTGCCCTTCTTGGGTTGGCCCACTAGGAGGTTCTGCAGTAGAGCCGACTTCTTCGTGTACTCCTTTCTAAACCTCCGATAGTATTCCACTAGGACCAGGAATTGACGTACTTCCTTCAAGCTCTTGGGTTCTGGCCACTCCTTGATAGCTGTCACCTTGTCTGGATCAGGGGCCACTCCTAAAGCACTGACTATCTGTCCCAGGTACTGAACGCTTGGCTTTAACAGGTGGCATTTGGATGGCTTTAACTTCATTCCATATTTGGCCAGAGCTTCAAACACCTCTCCTAGATGAGCTATGTGTGTTTCGTAGGTTCTGGAGTACATAATCACTGTCATCCAGGTAGAGAGTACCGTCACGAAGTTCTTATGTCCCAGGCAACTCTCCATCAACCTCTGGAAGGTTCTGGGGCATTACATGCATTACATAGTCCGAATGGCATGCTGTTAAATTCACATAGACCCATCGGCGTTGTGAATGCTGTCTTCTCGTGGTCTTTCTCTGCAACGGACACCTGCCAATACCCACTAGTGAGATCTAAGGTAGAGAAGTAATTGGTAGACTTCAATGCAGCTAAGGATTCCTCATTGCAAGGTAACGGGTAAGCATCCTTGTGTGTTAGCGATTTATTTGCCAGTAGTCTACACACATTCTCATACTGCCATCCTTTTCCTAACTAGGACCCATGGGGCTGCCCAGGGGCTACAGCTATCTTGTATAACCCCTGCGTCCTTCATGTCCTGTAACATTTCTTTGGCTTTCTGATAGTGTGCAGGTGGAATAGGCCTGTATCGCTCTTTGATTGGTGGATGTTACCTATGGGGATATGATGTTGCACCCCTTTTATCCTACCAAAGTCAAGTGAATGCTTATTAAAGACTTGCTCGAATTCTCTGACTACCCGGTAAAACCTTGCTTTTCATACACAGGAGTGGTGTCAGTTCCGACATGGAGTGCTGGCACCAGTCCTACAGTGGCCCTGTTGTAAATGAGGTTCTGCCCCGTCAGCTTGGGGTAAGGGTCCCACTGCTTGGATCTCATTGTTGTTTACAGTGTAAAACTTAGCAATGGTTGCATACCTGTGTAATTTGACCTCTTCACTGCCACAGTTTAAAATGCGAACTGGTACTCTCCCATTGTGTACATCAACCACCCCCCTGGCTGTCAAGAGTGTAGGTCTATGCTCTGTGCTGATGGGCTCCACTACTGCCTGGTAGTCCTGCCCTCTCAGACCTATAGCTGCTCGACACCATATCATCATTTCACTCTTTGGATGGATTACAATAGGAAACGGGTCTGTCACCCATGCAGTACCAATTTCACCACCTGTAAGTGTTACCTGTTGATGATGCAGGAGGGCTCTTATCTCACGCTGAAGAACCTTCAACCCGACCAGGCTTGGCAGTATCTGCAATCTGTTGAAGCAAAGACAACACTTTTCCCATGCAATTACTAACAACATTAGTACCAAGAATTACATAAGAATCATTAGCATTACTTGATTCTGCCACTACTATAACCCCTTGGTCTTGCAATTCCACCCTCCCCACCTTTATTGGCACTCCCTTAGCCCCCATCACAGTGATTGGTTCACCGTTGGATGCATTGAGGGTGAAGTCTAGGGTGTGGTGTTTCAGTTATGCACCAGCCCAGTACTTTTTGTAAGGTATATAGGGAATGGTGGTCACCTGCGACCCGGTATCTAATAGAGCAGATGTTGGGATGCATCTAGTACAATGGACAGGAATGGTCGTTGTCCGATGAAAGTCTTGTACCAGGTGGCTGGGCCCTATTGAGTTACTCCTGAGGTTTGGCCCCGGCCCCCAGGGACTGCCCGTTTAAAGGACAGCTTCGAGCGCTGTGGCCAGTACAGTTGCAGCGACGGCAGATGGGCTGCCCAGTGGAGCTGTAGTGGTCGGTAATTCTTCCTCTGTATGCTGTAGCTTGCCTGGCTCTCATCCACGGTACATCTTCCGTACTGTCAGTAAGTTGAATCAGCGGTTGAAGTCTGGGCTGTGGTCTTGGCGCGGGCTGTGGTCCCTGCTGCTGCAGAGATTCCATGACCCTATTTAACTTTTTACTCATCTGGCGCATCTCAGCACGCAATGAGTCATATTTGTCAGGCTGAGCAGACTGTACGCTGTGCGCAGCCACAGTTATTGGTTTTGGGGTAGCCTGCGCCTCACCACTGCACCACCGCCGGATAGCAGCTTCATGGGTCTCCACTGGCCACAACTCCTTTATGGCCAAAGTGTTAAAATCAGCTTTCGGGTGGCTTAGAGACCACCAACACACAGTCCTATTGTCCTCGGGGATAGCAGTCCCCTGGTGAATTGCTCAATGAACAGTTTATTTTCATTAGGCATGCTGGCGGGGCTGATGTGTTCAAGGGCTCGCAGCGATTCTTCCTGACGCCAGGCATAGGCTCTGATGTCATCCCCTGGCCTCTGGTAGAAGTGATGGAAGCGCATGCGTATATCAGCCTCATTATATTCCTCAAAAGAAGCTCTTAATCTGTCAAATATTACAGTCACTGATCCCCGTTCAGCAGCAGACCAGGACTCACTTTCTTTCTCTGCTGCACCAGTTAACTGTCTGAGTACCACAGCAGCACGCTGCTGACAGGTCATCGCATACATATCCAGGACGCTAGTGATTTTTCTTTGAAGACCGTTAACATAACGGGACGGTCATCATACTGGGGCAACCACTTGGCACCCGCGATGTACGGGAGTGAGATCGGCATGATCGGGGCTACTGCGCCCATTGAGCTGACGGTGTTACTAGATGCAGCCATGACCTCTTCGGGGTAATTCACTGGGTCAGCGAATGTACTATCGTCGCTGGAGGAGGCAGACATTTTCGGGGTTCCCTAGTGAATTACAGCCAGCTGTTAACTAGTTAAACAGTTCGGGAGTTTCCGGACTAGGCCGCGGAGCTTGGATGTACTCGGCAGAGCGAGGGTCGGGTTTTGATTTCGCGATCTACAGGCCAACACGCCCTCTTTCTTCCTGCTCTGCGGCACAGTAATGGTGGCTTAGTTTAACAGTCACACAACACAGTTCAAATCACGGCACACAGTATCAGGTAGCACCGGGCATGAGATCCTTTTCGTGAGCGCCAGAAAGGATATGTCGCGCCCAGGGCCGGGTACTCGGGTTTCAGGCGCGAGGTCCGTGGGAATCACTGGTGGCGATGCCTGAGCCCGTGACCCTGGGCGGACTCCTAATGGGGGGTAAATTGAAGGTGATGAGGTAAAAGTTATTTTGTGACGCCACCTGTAGTGCCTGGTGAGGGGTGACCAGCGCCGCCACAGTCCTCTGGAGGGCGTTGGTATTGCAGCTAGTTGGTATAGCTTTCTACAGGTAAAGCTGGGTCTCCGGGCAGCATTGAGTGAAGGGTTTGGAGTAGGGCTGGGGCCAGGGCATAAGCAGGGAGCAGTCTCTACGGAGCAGGGGAGCAGGGAGGAATAACGCACACACACTGATGAGTGTCTCTTTATCTTTTTACTGGTGGAACTTGCAGGTAATTCATCCAGAGCACTGACGGGTGACCAGAAGCACAGTGAACTTCCACAGCAAGTGGGTGTAAGGCCTCCTTAAGTTCTTTCTCAACAGTTGCTGAAGCCCCTGCCCGTGTATAACTTCGCTGGCCTCCTCTCTCCCCTCTTCCTCTCTCTCCTCCTGCGCGGTCTGGGGGTTACCCTCGATGATCACCGCTATTCTCTCCTCACTACGGTGTCTGGCTCCCTTTTATAGAGTATGCAGGGGGACCGGGTAACTGAAGTCTCCATGGTGTGACAGGCCTAAAGCGCTCCTGCAGGTGCGGATCCCCGAAGTCCGGTAGTTAGCTGGGCAAACCTCCACTGGTTCCTCTGTTCCCATGGCTGTCCGTCCTCCTTGCCTTCCGACCCCACTCCTGGGCCTAGCTGGACAGCAGAAGGGCTTCTCCAGGTCTCTGGTTCGGGCCTAACATGACA
The DNA here is from genome assembly GCA_033576535.1 of Allobates femoralis. Lineage (NCBI taxonomy): Eukaryota > Metazoa > Chordata > Amphibia > Anura > Aromobatidae > Allobates > Allobates femoralis. Next base: position 114,119,055 of record JARQOC010000002.1, read on the forward strand.
CCGAGCACCAGGATGACTTCTCAGCTCTCCTAGCGTCTGCCCACTCTTCTAACTCCTCCACAGCACCAGTATTTGTAGGGGAGCTCGCCTATGGTTAGCGAGTGTAGCTCCCCCTACTGTGCTGGGGTGGAAGATGTTGCATGTAAGTGGTACCTATTGTGGAAATCCAGCTGTGCACTAGGGTAGCTTGTGGCTACCTGTATGAGCAGGGTGCCACACCAGCCATCCACAAGAAGTGATTCCTGATAGTATTCAGAGTCACCACAGGGCCCCAGGCTATCCAGATACCACATCGATATACCGCGATCGCGTTGCGGGTGTGGTGCCCCACTGGTCAGTGCACCACAGTAGTAGTACTGCACCCAAAACAGAGAGTGCGGTATCCCAGTTATTGGAGGGGATAATGTCGAACTGAGGCTCTCATCCCAGCATCCCTACACCTAGACTAGGGGACCAATCAGCTAACCCGTTACCAGGGTAACCGGTCCGGGTGGGAGGAGTGTTAGGGTAGAAAGAGCGGGAAAAACACAGACAGAGAGAGTCTAGTCTGAGGAACAAAGCAAGGAAACAAGTCCTAGAGGGACACCACAGGGAGGGCGCCCGAAAAGGAGTGGCGACCCAGACAGAAAGGGGAGACCCAGTGCCAAACTGTCCGAGTAAATGGTCAGGGGGAATCCCGGTCCACAACGGGGTACCGACTCCGAGTCGCGGTGCAGGTGAGTCCAACCCTGAGCCGCCAATACCGGTGGGTCGCAAGTTTGTCCAGCAGCCCCGACCTCGTCCACAACATGCAGCTCCACCAAGGTACCATCATACCGGGTTCAGTCCCTTAGAGAAGAGAAGGGTAACATCATCACACCTGACGGGCTTGGTAGGAAGTGACTTTGTACAGGGCAGTGCACGGATAGAAAGGAGGCGCAAGAAAGACACAGGGGACAGTGAACGTAGTAGAAGGAACACTTGGAGAGCCTCAGAAAGACTTTGTACCCTCCAGTGACTACCCGGCCATCTACCCGCAAAGACTGTGTAACTGTGTACCTGAACTGCCGTGAACTGTTGTGAGTAAAGTAGCTGTACAGAGTCAGCAAGCCTCCGGTGTTTTATTTTGCTTAAGTTAAAGAGTAGCTGCTGCCAAATCGACCAGCTCAGCAGCAGCACTGCCCCGGGGACCCCGCTCCACCTGCAGGGAGCGTTATCAACTGGCTGAAATACCACTATCCCCGGCAGTCTGACAGCGGCCCTGGTGAGATCACCAAAAACTGCAGGTTGCGTCACGAGACTTTATTCTTTTATTATTTTTATTATTTTCTCCTTTTACTCAGTGAACCCTAGGGTTATGGGCCGGGGCACTGGCCACCGAGACATCACCCCCAGCACTAACGCCTGGGTGCGGAGTTCCCAAAGACCCCTGGGATCTCTGATCACAGTGGGGACCCGCGCAATCTTGCTGTGGTGCTTTGGATTGAACCGTCAATGAATGACAGCGCGATCCAAAGGGTTAGCACCACCGATTGGATTTCTGATCTCTCTGATCCAATCGGTGGTGTTAGGAACACATCTCAGCTGATGATACCAGCTGAGATGTGGGGAGTATGATGTGAGCTCACCGTCGGCGCTTACATCAAAGGGAGGGAGCCGACACACGTCAGGTGTTGTAAAGAGGTTAATAATGGGCACATGGGATGCTGCATCAGAGTTGGGTGATCACAAGTGCCTGCTGTTCAAGAAAATTTAATATGCACCACTCCCCCCCTCTCACCTCTCAGTGCCAGATTCAGTGCTGAGAGGTGATTGGTGGGGAGATACAGTGATACTAAATTTACTTAAAGAGCAGGCACACCTGATTACTGGCAGGCTAAAGGCCCAGTTACACATAACGACCGCTCCAGCGATCCCGACAGCGATAACGACCTGCCGAGATAGCTGGAGCGTCATTACCTGATCGCTGGGGAGCTGCCAAACAGGCAGATCTCCCCAGCGATCAGGGCCATGGGAGCCACCTCCCACATCGCTGAAGGCGATGTCAGCATCCTCCATGCTTAGCGCTGCGTCACTGGTAACTTTGATAAACAGCGGGTATCCAGGCAGCGCACGCTGCCTAGATACCCGGTGTTTATCATAGTTACCAGCGTTCTCCCTGCTTAGTGCTGCCTGTAAGCAGGTAAGACGCTGGTAACCATGGCCTAGATACCCGGTGTTTACCATGGTTACCAGCCAGTGAGGTCACTGATCGCTGGTTTCTCGCGGTCACACGCACTGGTGCGTGCTGACCACCGGGAAACCAACGATCAAAAAATGACCCGCAGCACTTTGCAGCGATCAGCGACCTCACAGCAGATATTGTTATGTGAGACAGGGCCTTAAATGTGGCAGGATTCCATATGTGGTCATACACTATTGTTTGAGCACACAGCGGTAATCGGATAGGAAGTAGCACTATTTGGCTTTTAGACTGCAAATTCTGTTATAGTGATTTGCATTAGTCGAACCCCTGACAGGTGACCCTTTATTGGAAACTTCACTGCTTAAGAAATTCATTTAGGGCTGTGGTGAGTATTTTGAACCCCCAGGTGCCTCATAGAATTTTATAACATTGGGACATGGAAATAAAGCATTTTAGTGGTAATTTTTTTTTTATAAGTTGCAAATTTGTCAGTTACACAAGGGTTAAAAGGAGAAACTGGTCCAAGATTAGGTATTAGAAAAACATTTTGACAGTGATGGTGGTGATCAACAAGTGGAACAGGGTGCCCTGATGGCGGGTTTACACGTTGCGATATCGTAGTCCAATTTCAATGAAAAGTCACGTGGTTCGATCGTTGGAGCCGATATCGTTCCTGCGTTGTATGGTGTGAACGTCCAATACGATGCAGGAACGATGTCAATGCGATATCGGGGATTGAATGAGCGTGCTATTCAATGCCCCGATATTGAAGGGAGATTGGAGTCGGATCGTGCTGTGTGACAGCCCAACTACGATGCGATTTGAAACGTCACCCATTCACTCCCATGTTAAAGGATCGTTCCTGGGTTGGGGGGCGTAGACATCGCACGGACGTTGTATTCCGATATCGCAGCGTGTAAACATCCAATGCGATGCGGGAGAAACGTGCACTAAATGCGCGCTCCCGCGCCATTGAGTTGCGATATCGCAACGATATTGAAGCGTGTAAACCCACCATGAGAGTTGATGAGGTTCCCTTCAATGGAAGTCTTCAAACAGGCTGGACAGACTGGGATGATTTAGTGAGCAGGGGTTGGAGCAGATGACCCAGGAGGTCCCTTCCAGCTCTACCCTTCTATGATTCTATGTCAATCAAAATGTCGGAGTGTACTTACACCCATCACATTATAGTGAGCGATGACTGTAACTGCTCTGCATAAGGTCCCATTGCTGAAAACCTCCGGCTCCCAGCAGAAAGTAAGTTTGCTTTCTCCTTGGTAGCTGCACTTTCAGTACAGTGGTTAGAAAGCATAGTAAAGTTATTTACCTTATTGTGCCTAAAACAAGTCCTTTAATAAGAATCCATAAAAATCTAAGCAGGTGTCGAGAAGCGCTAACAGCTCATTCTGGTTACAGCCGTTTCATGCTTGTTCAGCACTTTTTTGCATTGTGAAAACGCTATATGTTCCACTATAACTAGCACCACCTTGTGCCAACATCACTCAATGTCTCAGAAACCATTGCCATATACCAGACAAAACTGCTATTAGTGCAATAAGTAGTGTGGTATTCTTCTGTTTCCGTATATGTAACGTTATTTACCTGCTCTATGACCCCATATCTTAAATTTAAAAGCATTTTCCGAGGTGACAGGTTCCCTTTAATGTGAGTTGCAAAAATGTTTTTCACTACTCTCATAAAACTAATTAAAGAGAGCCTCATTCATGTATGGAAACCTATCCAGGTGATCTGCTCCTTTCTGCAGTTCTGGACTCAGAATTCCACATCCTGCTAATATTTGGTGGTTCTAGACAGGGGCACATAGTGAACCATATGTACTTATCTATCACTGCCTTGCACTACAACACACCTCTTTTCTCTAGCAAGCAATACACATATCAGAATCCAACATATACAAACATGCGTGTTTATGACCAGATGATTGGGGGGACCACACAAAATAAGCGTTGGAGGTCAGTTGTGACCCCCTGGTCTGCAGGTTGTGCACCCCTGGCATAGAGGAACATACAGATTTCATGTGCAAAATTAATGGCTTTCAATGATTACTATGGGGTTTGCTTTATTGGTGAAAATAGAATTTTGTCAAAAATTTCAAACTTTTTATATCCTTAAAGAAGTTAGTCATTCGAACCTATTAAGGCCGCTTTACATGTCGCAATATCGTTCCAATATTGCATACGATTTCACGGGAGCGTGCCCGTTTTTGGCACTTGTCCAAAATCGCATAGGAGATGTTACACAGGGAGATATCGGGAGGCAACGCAAGTACGATGTTGTACGCCCCTTTTTCACACTGTGTCTGAGCAACTCAGGGAACGACCATTTAACATTGTAGTGAATAGGGGAAGTTGCGCTCCAAATTGTAGTTGCGCTGTCACACAGCACGATCCTGCCAGATCGTCCATCCAATATTGCATGGTTGAAGAGCATGCACAATTCACAAACGATATCGGAGTTGCATCATTTTTGAGTTGCGTTGCCCATTTACACAACACAAGCACGAATGATATCAACTGCAACGCCCGTACCATGTGACTTTTTATCGTAGTTGCGTTGCGATATCGTGACGTGTAAAGCGGCCTTTAGAGATGAGCAAAACCTGTTCGTGTCCCAAGTTCAGGTGGTGTACATATCCAAAGCACTGGAGCGTACATCCCTGTGCTCTAGTATGCTTGGTGCACAGCCCGGTGTGAGCCACTTGCAGTGTTGGATCAGCTTGCACTGGGGGTAAAAGCAGAGTTTATCGAGTGTAGTGTGTTGTAAAAAAAAAGACAAATCCCTGCCCTCTGAAGTGGTTTGCTTATGTCTGGTTGTATGAGGTTGGAGATACAATCTGCCCAATCAGTGATTTCCAAGGAGGTTTGGGTCCTGAACAGAACATGAAATGCTGTAAAGTCCTGCTACACCACTTGAACCTGAACTTCCATGGTTCCATTCATCTCTAATGCTGTACAAAATAATTCATAAATAACATTTCCCATATGTCTACTCTACATCTGCATCATTTTTCAATCATTTTATTTGTTAGGCTGGGTTAAAGTTTAGCAGCATTTTGTGATTTTTTTTTTTGAGAAAATTTACAAAACCTTTAGGGACCTATTAGGATTTAAATGGCCTTTGAGGGACCATTATATTGGAAACTCTCCAAAACTGATACCATTTTAAAAATCGCACCCCTCAAATACTTCAAAACGGCTGTCAGGAATTTCTTGTAACCCTACACGTGCTACACAGGAATTAATGCAGAGTGGAATGAACAAAAAAAATGTTTTATGGATGTTTCATTAGCACCAGTATTTTTTCTTTCACAGAGGATAGCATGAGAAAATGGTCCTCACAATTTGACAGCCAGTTTCTTCTGAGCTCGCTGACACCCCCCACACAGGGCTGCCACTAGGAATTTCAGGGCCCCTCACTGCCAAAATTTTGGTGCCCCCCTCAGACTCCGCCTAGTCCCCACCCCAGCTCCGCCTCCACTCAGCTCTGCCTCCACCTATGCTCCACCTCCACCCAAACATACATTATATGTATAGTGAAAAATTGGAACAACACCAAAAATTACCTCAATTTATGTGCAAAGCTTTCCAAACCAGCAATCCAGATGGTTCCTTACAACAGAGAAAAAAAGCAAAAACAGCACAAAAAAAAATAGAAAAAGTGCATTTATTGCCCAATGCGTGGCCACCGCCATTGGGCAAAAAAGTCCACTTTTTCTATATTTTATGCTGTTTTTCCTTTTTTTTTTTAACAAGAGAGACGGCTGCTAGTGTGGTGCCCCACATGTGCAGGCATCACAGAGGGGTTCTGCACCTCTAAAAGAGGTGTAATTGCCCCAGCTGCAGGTGGACCCTAGGATGGTGGGTGGGACCCATTCCCAGCACTCCCACATTAGTTGAGTGGTGGGAGGTTACCCGGGAGGGGATATAATAACCTCCACAGGGTTCAAGGAGGTCTTTTGCAGGACGGCCAGCAGGAGGAGGAGAGGAGTGAGAAAGAGGGCTTTTGGCTAATTGGAACAAGGCGGAAGGTTCACCCGGGGCGGTTTCAAGCCGAACCGGAGGGAAGAAGGGACCTTGAGGAGGTCCTGAAAGAGGGCGCCCGACGAGAGAAGTCAGGGCCCTAGAGAGAAAGGGAGATCCTCAGAGTGGAGTGACCATACTCCAGGGGATACTCCAGTCCACCATGGGAACGCCGGGCCCAAGGATCTGGCCAGAGTTCATCTTTGCAATCGGCAACCGGCTGCTGTTGCTTGTTTATCAGCCGCAGCACTCTGCCAGATGGAGCAGCCTGTCTGCTTCCTCACCACAAGGGAGAGGACCCCCGGCACTAACTACACGGAGCTATTGGATATAAGCCCATTCTAGGCGTGGGAAGAAAGTACACGGGTTTGTCAACGAAGGTACCCACGGGTTCCACCATTCCACCTGAGATCCCCTTGCAGCCACCGGTAAAGCTACCTGTTATTTATAACATCTTGCTGAACTGTGAACTGTGTCTGATGCTGCTACAAGTTGACAGTAAAGTACCCGGGAGAAAGTGACTTTGCTTGCGTTGTTATCTTTATGAACTTGCTTGTTTACAGGAACTCTGCCCCGGAGGAATCGCCCTACCTGTAGGGGGTTTGCCAACTCAGTCGCAATACCATCTACCTCCGGCGGACTGTGGCGGCGCTGGTGACCCATCACCAGATACTATAGGTGGCCTCACGTGACAAAAACTTTTATTCCCTTGTAAATATCCCCTTTTTGAAGTGTCACCCAGGCCACGGGCTCAGGTGCTGCGACCTATGACATTCCAAGCACCTTCACCGAGCCTGATACCCGAGTACCCCAGGGCCTGGAGCTCGACATATCTTTCTGGCGATCTCATGCCCATTATTACCGGGTACTGTGGGCCTTGGACTAGTGAAAATAACTTTTTCCGCCATTGCTTGGCGCCAAAAATGGGTTCCCGCTATTACTGCAGGAGGACCCAAGATGGTGCCGTAGCCATGTACTAAACACCATATGCAGGCCCGGGGGTGTGCCTCAGCTCCTAGAAGAAGGAGGGCCAAGACGGAGGCACCAAAAAGTGTGGCCGCCCCGAGCGTCATCAATCAGGGGGGCTGCCCACAGGAAATTCTCCGGGAGTGGCTGCCAATAAAGAGACAAATCGGAAGAGAAGGACAGAACGACCAAGGCTCCTTTGTACCCGGCAGCATGGCGGCACCCCGTTGGAGAGACATACTGCACGAGGCTGAGGAGCAGGCCAGAATCGTGCAAGGAGACCAGACAGCGGCGTCCCTCTTGACACTACTGTAGAGGGGGATGCTGACAACTGCAGGGATGCGTTTGGACATGGAAGAAGCCCTGACGTGGTTGTGCAGAAGGTGGAGTGCGGAGCGGGCCTGTGAGCTGACAACCATGAGAGAACGCCGTGAATTGCGGGATGCAGCGGTAGCAGTGCAGGCAGTTGTGGAGTACCGTGCTTCGTTACCACCCGTACCACCACCCGTCCAGGCCCGGGACACGGGAGTCCATACTGAACCCCCATCAACACCACCGTCCCGTACCAGCAGCTACCTCCGGCTGGAGCCACCGGTAGCCACCTGGCACCAGCCGCGGCGATGTGCTGCCCGGCAGCGCGGGACATTCAGATTTCCTCCTCCTCACCTCACTCCTCCGACCTCGTCCCTTCAGCGGCCTGCCGTCTGTGATCCGAGATGCAGCGGCAGCAGGCCAGGGTGGGCCAGATGACTGAGGTGGGGGGGCGGGACGGCACACTCACCCGAGGACACACACAGCCTCGGTCTGCCGCCTGCGATGTGTGCTGATTGGAGGGGTGGGCCTCCTTGCTCCAAACGGTCACGCCCACCCACCAGCACTCCTGTGTCCCCCTGCCCCTGTTTGAATGGCCACGCCCCCTCCAATAATTGGCAGGCCCCTTAATCAGTAAGGCCTGTAAGGACCCTAATGGCGGCACTGCCCCCACATGTAGTTAAAAAGTTCTGTTTGGACAAACAGCAGGTCTCAGATGGGACGAAGACATATTTCGTATTTGAAATCTAAATTTTGAAGGAACAGATTTCAGACACCAGATTTTATTGACGTACCAATACAGCAGAAGCGTCCACAAGTGACCCCATTTTGAAAACTAGACCCATCAAGGAATTTATTTATGGGGTATTGAGCATGCTTAACTAATACGTGCTTCACAAAACTTTTTAAACTGTGGCCCCAAACTTGTAATCTTCACAATGGACAATTGAAAAAAAAACCACACCCCATAATTTGTTATACAATTTCTCCCGAACTCGATGAAACTCCTATGTATTCAAAAATTGCAGTTTGGGCACATGGTAGGGCTCGGAAAGGAAAGAGCGCTATTTGATCTTTGGGGCATAAACTTGTCTGGAATAGATTGCAGACAATATGTCACACTTGCAGGGCCCCTGACATGCCAAAACAGCAAAAACTCTCTACAGGTGATCCCAATTTGGAAATTAGACCCCTCAAGGAGTTCATCTAGGGGTGTACTAGAGCATTTTTAACCTACAGGTGATTCACTAAACTTTATAATATTTAGGTGTGAAAACAAAAAAATACCACATTTTAGTGGTAAAAATTATTTTTTTTTTCCGGTTACACAAGGGTTAAAAGGTAAACCAAGCCAAACCACAATTTCTCCCTAACACAGTGGTGCCCCGTATAAGCTCAGAAGCTATTGTTCTTTGGCACCACGCAAGGCCTTAGCAGGAAGGAACACTATTTGGCTTTTACAGCACAGATTTTGCTGGAGTAACCCGCATGCAACACTTGCAGAGTGACTAAGGTGCCAGAACAGCAGAAAAAAACAAAATTGACCCCATTGTAAAAATTGCACCTCCCAATGAATTCATCCACGGCTGCAGTGACTATTTGTAGCATCCACACCACACTCTTTGTCTGGACAATTGAAAACATAGCAGTCCAGTGCCCATTCATAGTGCTCAACTTGTTCTTCTAAAACCAAGCACCCCGTAAATTTTACATGCACTCTCCCCTGTAGGGTGATGCTAAACATGGGGCCGCTTACTGTGGTTTAGGTACAGTGGGGCTCAGAAGGAGGGGACATTTGGATTTGGGAGCGCAGATTGAACTGGATATTATTTGACCATGTAGAAGCTGTTGTTATTCCAGAGTCTTTGTTCTACCATTAACGTGGGAGCCCCCTATATTTCCAGTGACAGCAGGGGCGTAACTACAACAGGTGCAGAGATTGCAATCGCACCTGGGCCCTGGAGCCTGGGGGGCCCCAAAGGTCCCTTTGGCCTATAGAAAAAGACTATTGCTATTAGAGATTTGCAATAATTGGGGGCCCCATTGGAGCTTTCGCAGTGGGGCCCATGAGCTTCAAGTTTTGCCACTGAGTGAAAGATGACAGACCTGATAAGATGGGGTCTTTTATTGATAATTTTTTGGGTTACAGAACACTTTTTGATTGCTTTTAGTATAAGACTGAACCACGCACTATAGTGAGGTAGATTGAGACACTTTGGACTCTGTTTGGCATCTGTTCAGATGGTATCCATCTTTTTAGTCGTGCACAGAACTATGGTCCTCCATATTTGTGCGATCAAAAGACACCTAAAATGATGGGACACCACTGGAACATTATAGTGAGTGGTTTTGCCCTAATCACGGTGTCATGATCTCCACATTGCCTGTGTTTGTTCTAGGTTTGTGGAGACAGTCATGTGGGTTTACACGTCCCAACGTCGGTCTGATATTGTATCCAACGACGCGGGAGCGCGCTTTTTCTGGGCAGAATTCCAACATCACATAGGAGCTGTCACACAGCGCGATATCGGCATACAACGTCTCTACGATGTCTACGCCCCCTTTGTACGGCCGACCCAGGAACGACCATTTAACATGGGAGTGAATAGGGGATGTTGTACTGCACATCGTAGTTGGGCGTTCACACAACACGATCCGGCTCCAACCTCCATCCAATATTGGCCCGTTGGAAAGCACGCTCATTCGATCCCCGATATCGGTTTGACATCGTTCGTGCATCGTATTGGTCATTTACACCATACAACGCACGAACCACGTGACTTTTGGTCGGAGTTGGACGCCGATATCAGGAGGTGTAAACACACCATTAGCCTGGGCTGGCTCTGTGCCACAATTGCCTGAATTTAGCTCAATTAATTAGGCCTTTATTTAATCAAGCTTGCAGCTATGCAAAAGGCCCAGTTAGGCTGGCTTCACACTGCGGCGGCGTCCGGTCCGGGGCTGTCAGGATTGACAGCCTGGACCGGAGTTTTGCTCCATAGGAGACTATCGGGCTGCACGGAGCTGGATCGCGCCGGGTGGCAATTATCTGCCATCCGGCTGCTAGCTCGCCGGATGAATCCTGCAGAAGTGGGGATTTGTCTGCCGACTCCAAAAACGTTGCATGCAACGTTTTTGGAGTCGGCAGACAAATCCCCACTTCTGCAGGATTCATCCGGCGAGCTAGCAGCCGGATGGCAGATAATTGCCACCCGGCGCGATCCAGCTCCGTGCAGCCCGATAGTCTCCTATGGAGCAAAACTCCGGTCCAGGCTGTCAATCCTGACAGCCCCGGACCGGACGCCGCCGCAGTGTGAAGGCACCCTTAGGGTGCCTTCACACTGCGGTCAGGTCCGGTCCGGGGCTGTCAGGGGTGACAGTCCCATGCCGGATTTTGGATGGAGCCGGATGGCAGCTTTCTGCCATCAGGCTTCCATCTCGCCGGAAGAATCCGGGAGAAGTGAGATTTTTCTCCCGGATACAAAAACGTTGCTTGCAGCGTTTATGTGTCCGGGGAGAACAATCTCCCCATAATTGGTGTCTCCCAGATTCCCCCGGTTCCTTCTGGGGCAATCCAGCGCTCCCTTAACATGGGAGCCTATGGGGCCGGATTGCCTTGATCCGGGAGGATCTGGGTACCGGACACCTGCGGCTGCAGGCCGCTGTTATTTCAGGACCACGGCTAGCTCCCTGCGAGCCGCGGTTCTGAATCATCAGCAGTGACAGCAGCGTCTTGCTGCACACCGCATCGGAGGGCATATTAGCCCTCCGGTTCTGTGTGCTGATCCGGTCCAGGGCTGTCAGGTTAACCCCTGACAGCATCGGACCGGACCGGACCTGACCACAGTGTGAAGGCAACCTTACACACACACACAGATAATTGTGCAGAGATATTTCCTGACTTCGGCTTGAACTGGATTTCACTTCTGACAACCCCTTGTTGTACTGTGCCATTTCCTGGACCTCACCTTGGATTGTTTTGACCTGTCTTTACTACCAGCAAGTAGTATTATTGTTATTTACTTTCCATTTATTTCTGTTTTTCCTCTGCTTCTCTGAGACTAGCTATTATTTGTGACCAGCGTCACACATGGTTTTTGGGATTTACATGAAAACTGCAATGTGTGCGCTCAGTGGAGAAAGCGGGATAAATGTGAACAGAACCTTATTCTGATTTGTGGGAGGTAGAATGATCGAATAGGCAGCTGTAAAAGACTGACTGATTTATTCTTTGGGTCAATGCAATTACAGCGATTCCACATTTATATTTTTTTATATTTCGCTGCTATTATACAGTAAAAATGCTTTTTTTTATAATTAATAGTTTTTTTTTCGCCATGTTCTGACAGCTGTAACTTTTTCGTTTTTTGCCAGAGCTGTAGGAGAGCTTATTTTTTGCTCAACAAAGTTGGAGGGTTTTTTTTGTTACCATTTTGGGGTATTTAACATTTTTTATCGCTTTTAAGAAGCAGGATGAACAAAAAACAGCTATCGGTAATTGTTTTTATTTTTTCATTTTTGCACGGTTCACTGTGCGGTAAAAGTAATAAGACCGATGTATTCTTCGGATCAATACAACTATAGTGATACCAGATTTATATAGGCTTTTTAATGCTATACTACTTTTGCACACCAAAGATCTATATTTCACAAAACTTTCATTTTGCATCTCCATATTCTGAAAGCTGAAGCCTTTTATTTTGTTTCTGAATGAGCCGTATTAAGTCTTGTTTTTTGCTATACAGTTTGGGTTTTCATTTAAATCATTTTTTATGACATATAACTTTCTGATCGCTTTTTAATCAATTTTTTTATATGCATCATTTTTGGAGTGTTTTTTATTTTATTTTTTTATGTTGTTCACCGTAAATAATAAGTAACAGGACTGTTTTTAAGATCGGGCCATTCCAAGTTTGGCGATACCAGTTACCATATGTGTATTTCTATTTGTATAGTTTTGTTTTAATGCAAATGCTGCACTTTTAGTGGTGAAATGGGTTTTCATGATTTTTGTGCGCTGTTTGTTTTTTTTTGAATCATTGTGTTTTTATTAAAGCATTTTCAAACATATAACATAAATAAGGCGAACAAAAGTGTACCCGAACAGAAGGGTACAATGGAAACAAAGCTGTTACATAGATAATTAAGTGTACAACTTTAGATTAAAGTGTAACCAAAAAAAAGAACAGTTTTCTTTAGAACAAACAAGGAAGGAAGGGTAACCTTAGGGAAGGTAGGGAAGAAGGGGGAGAGGGGGGGGAGCATTTAGCAGGTCGGCTAGGGACCCCAGAATAAGGGGAAGTGTCTTAAATAATAACATTAGTCAAACTGACTTCATCACCAATCGTATTACAAGTATGTTTAGTTGGATATTACCACGTTATTATGTTGCGAGCTCACCCATGTGTCCCACCAATTAATGACTTTGGTGCGTTTTTTTGTGCGCTGTTTGTGTTTTGCCTGTTACAAATTTTATTTTACTTTTCTTTCAAATCATATTTTATTCGTTTTATCACATACATAGGTCAACATTACTTTGAACTGTAAAACATGGCTTTTGTATGCAGATATGTTAACAAAAGTTCCAAATGGACAAACAAACTAATTTTCTTTTCTCGCATTAAATATGTCTCATCCATGTGCCATATCCATTTGTATATTCGGGTAATTCTATCAAATAATGTGAAAAAGTGTCCATATTGTATTACTTCTTATGTTGCTGAAAATCAGGAAAGCATAACCAAACATTCCAAACAGTCCTAGGAAATAGGAAATAAGAACCAACACAAACAAAAAGGGGTAAAAAAAAAAAAAAAAAAAAAGGAGAGAGAAAGAGAGAAAGGAAAGAGGTTAAAGAAGTGGTGGGAAGAGGGGAGGGGGTATAGATGCCGAGTATCTCATAAACCTAAAGAGTCAGGGCTGTAATCTTTATGACCGCATAATTCTTCCATATTGAACTTGTATGGTCTCAATCCACAGAAGAAACCCAAGATTGAAGATCAGCAGAGATATAGAGATATAGAAACCAAGAGGTCCATCTCTCTCGATGTCCCTCTAGACTACCGGGGGTCCGTGAGGCACATGATGCCAATTCCTCCATCCTGCACACCTCGTTGAGTTCTACTACCAACTCCCAACGTGAAGGGCATCTAGTCTTTTTCCACCACCTGGGTCTGGCCGATGTCAAAAAGAACCTCAGCAAGCCTTTCTTAAAACCCTTGTTGGACATAGGATGGAGATTCAGTAGGGCCAGCTCCATGGTGAATTGTATCTTTAGAGCCGTCACACGTGTATAAAGATCATTTACATCCCTCCAAAAAGAGGATATCAATGAGCATCTCCACCACACATGGGTGTACGTGCCCACTCCCTCCAGACATCGCCAGCATCGGTCCGAGACTTCTGGGAATACCCGGTGCACGTCAGCAGGGCACCTATACCATCTCGCCACCACCTTATAATTTCTCTCCTGAGACCGAGCCGAGAGGGATGCACCATACGTGGAGGTAAAGATTTTCTCCCAGTCTAGCACAGATAGATTTCTATTCAAGTCTTCCTCCCATCTCCTCACGTACCCAGGTCTGTCCCCCAAGTCTACGTTTCTATGTGTGTGGAATAAATTGTAAATCACTGAGATAGCGTGTGGTACATACGTCCGCTTAATACATAATTGTTCGAAGTCCGTCAGGGAGCGTTTAAGGGATGAGAAAGGTAAGGATCTCACATAGCTATCTAATCTAGTATATTGGAACCATGTCCCCTGATGGTGAATATGTATGTTAGAGAATTCCCCCAGTGGTTTAATTCCAGATTGGGAGATACAGTCTTTGAGAGATGGGCGGGACGCTCTAGTGAAACCTAGGAATGAGGTGCATCCCAGGTCTATTGGGAACGATGGGTTATCGAATAGGAAGGTTAGAGGGCCTGGGTTGGAAGTAAGATGAAATAGTCGGACCTGTCTTTTGAAGGAGTCATGTAATTGTAGAGCTAAAAACGAACGGGTTTCTCGTCCACTCGAGTCCATGGACCAGATCCATGTTAGAGGGTCATAATGGAGTCCCTCCCGTTCCACCTCCACCCATCCCTCCCCCCCTCCCTGAAGAGATCCAGGAGGCACTTATCCATAGCAGCATAGTGATAGAGTAAGGGGTCTGGAAGGCCCACTCCCCCGTGTGCAATTTTCTTACTAAGGGTCTTAAAGGAAATCCTCGGGCGACCATGGGACCACAGAAAGCGGGTCCATCCCTGCTTTAGTCTAGAGAAAAAGGAGGCCGGTAGATGAATTGGTAGTGTTTGAAAATGATAGAGAAGGCGCGGGAGGATGTCCATTCTCAAGGCGTGTAGTCTGCCTAACCATGTCAGTGAGAGTTTGTTCCATTTGACCAAGTCCGATTCTAGTAATGACTGCAGGGGCATATAATTGTGTACAAAGAGGAGCGTTGGGTCTTTGGATAACCTAATCCCCAAATAACCTAGAGATCCCTCCCTCCATTTAAAAAGATAGTCCCCGACTAAACGTGAAACCACCAAACTTGGCAGGGTAATGTTAAGCATTTCGGATTTGGAGGGATTGATCTTGAAGTTACTCAATCTACCAAACACTTTCATGTTTTCAAGAATATGAGGAAGGGATATCAGGGGATTTGTGATGTAAGCTAGCAGATCATCTGCGAATAGAGCAATCTTATGCTCTTTCTTTCCCACTGCCAGACCCTGCACTGAAGTGTCAACCCGTAAGGCGCACGCCAGGACCTCCATACAAAGGATATATAGTAGAGGGGATAATGGGCAACCCTGGCGTGTACAGTTACGGATCGAAAAGGACTCCGACAGTACGCCATTGATTCGCAGACGTGCGTTCGGTTGAGCATAAAGAGCCTCTATGCGATGTAGCATGGTTTAATTTTATTTTACTTTTTTCACCTAGTCTTACTGTGGGACACAAATATTTATTAGTCTGATCGCTGGTATCATGCACTGTAGATTGTGGGGGGCTAATCTTGTCAATGTGGTTCGTTTTACGCCTTTTTAACCACTTTCTGTATTTTTGAAAAGAGAATCTCTTTTTAATGGTAAATGGGGTCCGCCTTATAATGCCACTGTCCATCTTACAATCAGTATATATGTACCTCAACCTGGTACATGGCCCCCCTTTCTCTTCTTAGTATATATGTCCCCCATCCTCGTTCATGGCCCCCCAGCCTGGTATATATGTCCCCCATCATCTTACATGGCCCCTTCATCCTGGTATATATGTCCCCCATCCTGGTACATGGCTCCCCCATCCTGGTATATATGTCCCTTATCCTTGTATGTGACCCCCATCCTGGTATATAGTTACCTTATCCTGGTAGATTGCCCCCATCCTGGTATATATGTCCCCCATCCTGGTACATGGCTCCTCCATCCTGGTATATATGTCCCTTATCCTTGTACATGACCCCCATCCTGGTATATATGTCCCCCATCCTTGTACATGGCCCCCCATCCTGAACCCACCCATGGCTTCCAGATGGGGAATTGCGGTGGTGGAGTGAAGGTGCAGGAGGCAGGGTCACCGAAGGATGTGGGCATGGGACAAGGCTGCAGGATCGGAGCTGGGGCTGCGTCGGGTGATGTGCGCTGGCGGCTGCCATTTTCCATGTTTCTGCAGTTTATTGGCAAGCTGAGCTGCAGCCTCTACCACCCAGGATTTCCAGAAAATGGGAGCAGAAGTGGCACATGCACAGATCGAGATACACAGCCATTTTCTTTAAGTCCTGGATTGTAAAGGCCGAGGCGCAGCTTGCCAGTGTCTGCAAGAATATTGAAAATGGCGGCCGCCAGTGCATATTGCCACAGCACAGCCCCAGCTCAGATCCCGCAGCCTTGTCCCTCTGCCCACATCTTCTGGCGACCCTGCCTCCTGCACCATCGCAACCCCCTCCTCGGTAAGTTTAAAAAAAATCAAATCAAGATTTGGATTATAAAACGCACCTCTATTTCACCCCCAATTTTTTGGGGGAGATGGGAAGTGCATCTTCTAATCAGAAAAATACGGTACATGCTGCTGTCACGATTGACAGTGGTATTTAAAGGGTAAATTGGCTCTAAGGGTATGTGCACACGGGGGGCGGGTTAGTGGCGGCGGCGGCTGGGCGGACCCGACAGGAAGCTCCGGAGCCGTCCACCGGCTTCCTGTCGGGTCCGTGCTGCGGGAGACGGGCGGGTGTGCGGCGGTGCACAGCGGGTTAGCGCCGGTTGTTCTGCAGCGGCTGGAAGCAGCACATGATTCTGCTTGCAGCCGCTGCAGAACCGGCCGGATTATAGAACATGCTCATTCTTTGCTAACCCGCTGGGAACCCGGCGGGTTAGCAACGGATGAGCATGTGGAAACCGCCGGTGTGTGCACACCGGGGGTCGGTTTCCATAGGTTTATATGTTAACCCAAAAGCCGCTTTTGGATTAACATAAATTTACATAAACCTCATGGAAACCGACCGGCGGTTTCCGCTGCTAAACCTGCAGTAAACCTCCAAGTGTGCACATAGCCTAAAACTGGTCAGGATCGATGCCCATGGAGGAGTATAGAGGCCACCTCATGATATATGGAGGATTATAGAGGCTACCTCATGATATATGGGAATTATAGAGGCTACCTCATGATATATGGAGGATTATAGAGGCTACCTCATGATATATGGAGGATTATAAAGGCCACCTCATGATATATGGAGGATTATAGAGGCCACCTCATGATAATGGAGGATTATAGAGGCCACCTCATGATATATGGGGAATTATAGAGGCTACCTCATGATATATGGAGGATTACAGAGGCTACCTTATTATATATGGAGGATTATAGAGGCCACCTCATGATATATGGAGGATTATAGAGGCCACCTCATGATAATGGAGGATTATAGAGGCCACCTCATGATATATGGGGAATTATAGAGGCTACCTCATGATATATGGAGGATTACAGAGGCTACCTTATATATATGGAGGATTATAGAGGCTACCTCATGATATATGGAGGATTATAGAGGCCACCTCATGATAATGGAGGATTATAGAGGCCACCTCATGATAATGGAGGATTATAGAGGCTACCTCATGATATATGGAGGATTATAGAGGCTACCTCATGATATATGGAGGATTATAGAGGCTACCTCATGATATATGGAGGATTATAGAGGCTACCTCATGATATATGGAGGATTATAGAGGCCACCTCATGATATATGGAGGATTATAGAGGCCACCTCATGATATATGGGGAATTATAGAGGCTTCCTCATGATATATGGAGGATTATAGAGGCTACCTCATCATATATGGAGGATTATAGAGGCCACCTCATGATATATGGAGGATTATAGAGGCTGCCTCATGATATATGGAGGACTAAAGAGGCCACCTCATGATAATGGAGGATTATAGAGACCACCTCATGATATATGGAGTATTATAGAGGCCACCTCATGATATATGAGGATTATAGAGGCCACCTCATGATAATGGAGGATTATAGAGACCACCTCATGATATATGGAGGATTATAGAGGCCACCTCATCATATATGGAACATTATAGAGACCACCTCATGATATATGGAACATTATAGAGACCACCTCATGTTATATGGAGGATTATAGAGGCTGCCTCATGATATATGGAGGATTATAGAGACCACCTCATGTTATATGGAGGATTATAGAGACCACCTCATGATGGAGGATTATAGAGGCCACCTCATGTTATATGGAGGATTATAGAGGCTGCCTCATGATATATGGAGGATTATAGAGACCACCTCATGTTATATGGAGGATTATAGAGGCTGCCTCATGATATATGGAGGATTATAGAGACCACATCATGTTATATGGAGGATTATAGAGACGACCTCATGATGGAGGATTATAGAGGCCACCTCATGTTATATGGAGGACTATGCAGGCCATCTCATGTTATATGGAGGATTATAGAGACCACCTCATGTTATATGGAGGATTATAGAGGCCACCTCATGTTATATGGAGGATTATAGAGGCTGCCTCATGATATATGGAGGATTATAGAGACCACCTCATGTTATATGGAGGAGTATAGAGGCTGCCTCATGATATATGAGGATTATAGAGACCACCTCATGTTATATGGAGGAGTATAGAGGCTGCCTCATGATATATGAAGGATTATAGAGGCTGCCTTATGAAATATGGAGGATTATAGAGACCACCTCATGATATATGGAGGATTATAGAGGCTCCTCATGAATAATGGAGGATTATAGAGGCTACCTCATGACATATGGAGGATTATAGAGGCTACCTCATGATATATGGAGGATTATAGAGACCACCTCATGTAATATGGAGGATTATAGAGGCTACCTCATGATATATGGAGGATTATAGAGGCTACCTCATGACATATGGAGGATTATAGAGGCTTCCTCATGAAATATAGAGGATTATAGAGACCACCTCATGATATATGGAGGACTATAGAGGCTGCATTACACAATATGGAGGATTATGGGGCTAGACCATTCTATATGAGGGACATCTTTATAGAGGCCATAGTATGCTCTATGGAGAATAACAGAGGTTACAGTATTTGTACTATGTGAAGCAGTGGTGGAGAGCACAGTCGTGTGTACATTGCTCTGCTGCTGCCAGTACTCCGGCCATGTGTGTGTGGATCATATTACGGGGTGACCTTGTCCTCAGCACCCGTCCTGTACACAGCACATCTGCACTCCTCACCCTCATTTATGGTCCAGACCACGGGACGGTCGGATAATGAGATCGGACAATCCCATAGAGAATGAATGGAGGGAGGTGCGCATGCGCACTTCCACCCCGCACAGAGCCTGCTCCCCGTGACCGGGGGAGCCCCAGAGGTGAACCCCCAGCTCCGCAGCCTCCCCGCTGTGCGCCCTGATGGCTGTACGGCTCTACAGGTCAATGTCAGGCCGAGCACCATCGTTCTACACCACATCGCTCCACGCCCCGCTATAAGGAACAGGCGATCAGGCCACGCCCCCTGCTGCCTTATTAGGAGCGCCATTTAAAGACCACGCCCTAGTTCTTACTGACGCAGGAAGCTGCGGACACGCCCCTCTCCTGCCGCGCCTGCTGCTGTTGCTAGGGAGCCGTTGCTATAGTGCCGAGCGATTGTCCGCGTGCGCAGGCGGAAGTTCCCGGATCAAGGAGCCGCCATCTTTCCCGGGCTCAGCTAGAGAGAGACAGAAGCGCCGGGAGACGGAGAGAGACACAATCGGCTTCCATCCGCCCAGTAGAGCACCTCTAATCCCCGCTAGTTACAGCCATGGAAGAGCGAGAGGATCTAGTGTACCAGGCTAAGCTGGCCGAGCAGGCTGAGCGATACGACGGTAAGAGGAATGCGGCTTCTCCCATAGGTCGGAGAGAATGGAGGCGAGACAAAATGGCGGCGGGGCTGGAGACGGGCGGACGGGACAAAGGAGAGGCGGCGGGGGCCCGGGTGTGCGGGAGCGGCGCTGTCACCGCGGGGAGCCGAGCATCGGGCACAGCGGGGCCGGGGGCGAGGACCGAGGAGGGGGGCAAAGGGGAGACGGCTGCAAAATGGCGACCGCCGGGCAGGGCGAGCCCCGGGAGGTGCGGATGGCGGGGAGGTCACCGGGGGCCCCGCACCCCCCTGCCCGCCTCTCATTCATTGTCGTACTGCGGCCATTACTGGGAGTTGTCAGCCTGGCGGAGATGGCGCCGGACGTGTCCCGGGTACAGGGCGCGGCCTCAGGGCTGCACTGCCGCATCTCCGGCTATTGGCCCCCCTGCCTGCAGGATCTCCGCCGGCCTCATCATGGCTGCCGGGGCACAGTGCGGGCCGACCGAGGGAGGGACCACTGCATTCCTACCGGGGGGGGGCACAGTGCTGATGGCACCCTGGAGTGCTGACACCCCGGGTAAGGTGGGGGTGAGGGGGGGGAACAGTGCTGATGGCACCCTGGAGTGCTGACACCCCGGGTAAGGTGGGGGTGAGCCGGAGGGTGTTGGTCACTGGTGACGCCCTTTTTTTTGGGGAAGCGCCCAGGAAGGGGAGGGATGCTGACTGACATTCAGTGCTGGGGGGGGGACACTGGTTGTTGACACCCCTTGTTGTAGAGGGGGACACTAGATGATGCTCCTAGTTGGAGGGAGTGGGTGTGCCTGTGAGGTGGGCGGATACTGGCTGACACTCCTTGTTGGAGGGGGTGGGTGTGCTTTGTGGAGGGGCCAGGACTGTCAAGGGGGAGGGAACAACATAACAACAGCACTGACTAACACTCCTTGTTGGGGGGGAGGGGGAGGAGTATGACTTATTGAGGGGGGAGGGTTAGCCTGGGGGTGACTCCCCTTTGGAGTGAGATGACACACTGAACACACCTTGTTGTGGGTGGAGGGGGTGCCTACACACTGGCTGACCCTCCTTTATGGGGGAGGGGAGTGTCCAAACACTGGTTGGCCCTCCTTGATTGGGGGGGGGTGACACTGGTTGGCCCTCCTTGATTGGGGGGGGGGTGTGACACTGGTTGGCCCTCCTTGATTGGGGGGGGGGGGTGACACTGGTTGGCCCTCCTTGATTGGGGGGGGTGACACTGGTTGAACCCTCCTTGATTGGGGGGGGGGGGCGGTGACACACTGACCCTCCTTGATTGGGGGGGGGGGGGGACACCCCCTGATGGGGCGTGACACACTGACCCTCCTTGATTGGGGGGGGGGGGGTGACACATGACCCTCCTTGATTGGGGGGGGCGGTGACACACTGACCCTCCTTGATTGGGGGGGGGGACGGTGACACACTGACCCTCCTTGATTGGGGGGGGGGGCGGTGACACACTGACCCTCCTTGATTGGGGGGGGGGCGGTGACACACTGACCCTCCTTGATTGGGGGGGGGGGGGCGGTGACACACTGACCCTCCTTGATTGGGGGGGGGGGCGGTGACACACTAGACTACCCTCCTTGATTGGGGGGGGGGGACGGTGACACACTGACCCTCCTTGATTGGGGGGGGGGGACGGTGACACACTGACCCTCCTTGATTGGGGGGGGGGACGGTGACACACTGACCCTCCTTGATTGGGGGGGGGGGGACGGTGACACACTGACCCTCCTTGATTGGGGGGGGGGGGGACGGTGACACACTGACCCTCCTTGATTGGGGGGGGGGGACGGGACTGACACACTGACCCTCCTTGATTGGGGGGGGGGGGACGGTGACACACTGACCCTCCTTGATTGGGGGGGGGGGACGGTGACACACTGACCCTCCTTGATTGGGGGGGGGGGGGGACGGTGACACACTGACCCTCCTTGATTGGGGGGGGGGGGGAGGTGACACACTGACCCTCCTTGATTGGGGGGGGGGGGGGGACGGTGACACACTGACCCTCCTTGATTGGGGGGGGGGGGGCGGTGACACACTGACCCTCCTTGATTGGGGGGGGGGGGGGGATGAGCTGACACACTGACCTCCCTTTCATTGGATGGGGGGGGGGCGGTGACACACTGACCCTCCTTGATTGGGGGGGGGGGGGCGGTGACACACTGACCCTCCTTGATTGGGGGGGGGGGCGGTGACACACTGACCCTCCTTGATTGGGGGGGGGGGACGGTGACACACTGACCCTCCTTGATTGGGGGGGGGGGGGACGGTGACACACTGACCCTCCTTGATTGGGGGGGGGGGGGCGGTGACACACTGACCCTCCTTGATTGGGGGGGGGGGACACGGTGACACACTGACCCTCCTTGATTGGGGGGGTGGGGGGACGGTGACACAACATGACACCTCCCCTTGATTGGGGGGGGGGGGACCTGGGGTAGGACACACTGACCCTCCTCGATTGATTGGGGGGGGGGGAACGACCGGTGACACAACTGACCCCTTGTTGGGGGAGGGGACACACTGACCCTCCTCGATTGGGGGGAGGGACACACTGACCCTCCTCGATTGGGGGGAGGGACACACTGACCCTCCTCGATTGGGGGAGGGACACACTGACCCTCCTCGATTGGGGGGAGGGACACACTGACCCTCCTCGATTGGGGGGAGGGACACACTGACCCGCCTTGATTGGGGGGGAGGACACACTGACCCTCCTCGATTGGGGGGAGGGACACACTGACCCGCCTTGATTGGGGGGGGGGACGGTGACACACTGACCCTCCTTGATTGGGGGGGGACGGACGTGACACACTGACCCTCCTTGATTGGGGGGGGGAACGACGGTGACACAATAGCTGACCCTTTTTGGGGGAGGGACACACTGACCCTCCTCGATTGGGGGGAGGGACACACTGACCCTCCTCGATTGGGGGGGGGACACACTGACCCGCCTTGATTGGGGGGGGGGGGGACGGTGACACACTGACCCTCCTCGATTGGGGGGGGGACACACGACCCTCCTTGATTGGGGGGGGGGACGGTGACACACTGACCCTCCTTGATTGGGGGGGGGGGGACGGACCACTGACCCTCCTTGATTGGGGGGGGGGCGGACACACCTCCTTTATTGGGGGGGGGCCACGACCCTCCTTGATTGGGGGGGGGGACCACGACCCTCCTTGATTGGGGGGGGGACACACGACCCTCCTTGATTGGGGGGGGGGGACGGTGACACACTGACCCTCCTCGATTGGGGGGAGGGCACACTGACCCCCTTGATTGGGGGGGGGGGACGGTGACACACTGACCCTCCTGATTGGGGGGGGGCGACGACCCTCCTTGATTGGGGGGGGGCGACGACCCTCCTTGATTGGGGGGGGGACGACGACAGTGACACAATAGCTGACCCCTTTTTGGGGGGGGGGTGACACACTGGCTGATCCTCCTCAGGGGGTGGGGATGGTGACACACTGGATGAACCTCCACTATGGGTTGTGGTGACACACTGGCTGATCCTCCTTTATACACATCTTTATACGGCTTTTCCTAATGAATGAAAGTACAAATGTTCCTATCCATCATCAGGCTGCACATAGGGGGTGCCACATCACAATCATGAGCTGGGGGTCCCGTTTGGCAGTGAGGCCTGAGTGCTTCATCATTCTCTGGGACTGATGGGGATAGCGCTTCATCTTCCTCTGTCCCATAGACTTTTCATAGTTCAGCTATGTGGCCGCCACATCATTCAAGTGGGGGAACATGGGGACCTCTTATTATTGTGACCAGTGGGGTTTCCTGAAGGTGGGACCCCAGCAGTCCACTCCTTATCCCCAATCCAGTCGACCACTGATTACACCAATGTTGTAGCGACTTTAAGGGCCATGTCACACGCATCAATTTGCAGAGCGATATTGTTAGTGATCACATGCATGCGCGATCGCTAACAATATCGTTCACATCGTTGGTGAGCTGTCACACAGGCAGACTCACCAGCAATGTGGACCAGCTAGAACGCTGGTAACCATGGTAAACATCGGGTTACTAGGCGCCGCGTGGCACTTAGTAACCCGATGTTTACCATGGATACGAGCTCCCAGCATAGGCTGCCAGGCGCTGGGAGCTCGTTCATCGTTGGCCTGCCAGTGTCACACGCAGCGATGCTGCGTGTCCACCGGCCGACCGACGACAGATTTGTGAACATGTTCACAAATCTGCGATCAAACAATCAAGCGATTTTTCAAGGAAATATCACTTGATTACATGCAGCGACGCACAAACGATATCGCTTAAGCGATCAAAAAAACAGGTCACTTAAGCGATATCGTTCAGTAAATTGATGCGTGTGACGTGGCCCTAAAAATTTCTTTAGATATTAGCTACCTCCCCCCCCATCCCTCCCCTCTCATCATAAGGTCCTGTTGTCAGGATCGCTGGGGGTCCCATTAGTCAGTCTCCACCTGGCACTTAAAGGGATCCTGTCACCCCCAAAACACCTCCTAAGCTTTCAAAACATGTCCCTTCAGCATAGTATCACTAATCCTACACTCCTTTTGGCTCAGAAATGCATACTGTAAAAGTGTAGAGAAACGTTTTATAACTTGCTCATTAGTGATGATAATGAGCTGGGGCTATATACTTTAGCCCCTAAGGCTGGCCAGCTTCGTCCTAATATCACGCCTTAATAGGCGTGATCTTCAATGCATATTGTAATCAGCGCCTCACTGCTCTCCTCGGCGCTACCTGGGCTGTAATGACGTGGATCGCTTCATTTCCGGCATCTGGTGACGTCAGTACACCCACGCCGTTTGTGTAGTGCGGTGCTTGAAGCCAGCAGAGTGGCGCCGGTGTACTGGCGTCACCCGATGCCGGAGATGACTTGTTTCGCGTCATTGCAGCTGGGAGGCGCTGATTACAATATGCATAGAAGATCACGCCTATTAAGGCGTGGTATTATGACGAAGATGGCCAGCCTTGGTGACTAAAGAATATGGCCCCAGCTCATTATCATCACTAATGAGTAAGTTATAAAACGTTTTTCTACACTTTTACAGGATGCATTTCTGAGCAAAAAGGAGTGTAGGATTAGTGATAATATGCTGCAGGGACATGTTTTGATAGCTTAGGAGGCGTTTTGGGGGTGACAGGATCCCTTTAACAGCTTACTCCCTATTGATGCAGAATTACTTGTCTTGGGGATAACACTTTTTAAAGTGGCTTTTTTACATTGAAAATGGCATTCTCCCTGCGGGAGGAGTGGAGGACACTGTTGTGGGAAAGTTTCAGTAAAACTTGTATTTTACTCATTGACATTTCTGATTACTTGTGAGTCCAATGGGCGGTCCTAATATGTGATTGACAGTCCTCTCTGTATGACTACATGCACAGACAGGTGTCACACTAGTAGCACCACCCACTGGACTCCTACATACAATAATTTGGTATTTTGGTGAATAACATACACGTTTTATTCTTGTCCACAGACCGAACCTTATGTCCAACGTGACAGCTTCCTTTTAGAATGTGTTTTCTACAGCTGACACAGTACCTGTTCAGTATCTGATAAATATCTTTTCTGGGGGCTCCACCAGGCCCAGGTGACCATCCTGCTCCATTCATTCCCTGTTCAGTGATAGAATGGGGTGTTGGGTTTTTTGGACTTTCTGTTCATGTGATGACTGGGTACCCAGCAGTCCAGACTTCTACCTATCCTGTGAAATGACATGGGGGATCCCCTATAAGTGCCACTTGAACTATTCTAAGTTCACTTGGCAATCAGTGGCCCAACAATTGGAGTTGTAATGAAGAACCCTAACATGGTCAATACGCTTCTGTTTGCTCTTTCTAGAGAGACATACCCTCAAGGTGGTGAGACGGGTCCATCCTGCATGAATGGGGTGGAGGAGGGTACATGCATATTAACCAGGAGTGGCGACACGCAGATTAGTTTCTTACATTTGTAGTAAGGATAACAGGCACAGTCATTATAGGAGACGATCCAGATAGAATGGTTTAAAAGGGATATAAGTGTTTACTAAAATGCGTTGGAGAGTCTGCAGGGCCACAATTACATTATATTCTATCTATATATATCTCTTCCTGCTGTGCTGATGATGTCCTGACTTTGAGACGTGATTGCTGCAGTCAATCACTGTCTGTAGTCGCTGCAATAGATACTGCATGTCTGAGTCAGGATGTCCAATTCCTGCTTTGGTGTGGGGAGTGGAGGGGTTTGGTGAGGCGACTTCTGATTTGTTTTTTATACACCATGCTGAGCAGGACCACCCCCTTTAAAGAGAACCTGTCACCTAGTTTAAGCCCCCCAAACTGTCACTACCTGTCTCTGCACCTTCGTATTGCTAATCTAACTATCCCTCTCTGTGCTGTGTGCTGGGATGGTGTATAAAATACTTTTTATGCTTACATGTTATTGGAGTGAAGCGGGGGGCTACTGTTAGTAACCCCCCTGGGCGTCCTCTTTCGCTGTCTTTCACCTCTTTATCACGCCCTGATGAGCGTCTTCCTTCCCTTTTGTAAATCTTCCTCTGGTTTGAATTCTCCCGCCCCTTCTCATCGTATTGCGCTGGAGCGTCGTATCCGGCCCGGTGCATTGTGGGGCTAGTCACGTGGGACGGTCCGGCGCGTGCGCATATTGAAACCGGGCCGTCCCACGTAATCAGCCCCACAATGCACTGAGCTGGATATGATGCTCCAGCCCAATAGGGGCTGGAGAATTCAAACCAGAGGAGGATTTACAGAAGGGAATGAAGACTGTCATGGGGGCGTGATAAGAGGTGACAGACAGCGAAAGAAGACGCCCAGGGGAGATACTAACAGTAGCCCCGGCTTCACTTCCATAACAACATGTAAGTGTAAAAAGTATTTTATACACCATCCCAGCACAGAGAGGGATAGTTAGATTAGTAATACGAAGGTGCAGAGACGATAGTGACAGCTTGGGGGGCTTAAACTAGATGACAGGTTCCCTTTACTGTCCTGAAGTCAGGCTGAAGTGGGCCCTTTTGTAGGCACGGTCATCTGCAGCTCTGGCTCCATGTGGGTGTGCATCCTTGTGGTAGATCATTATAGGAGGTGCATGGCAGCTCTCATTTAATGGCCACTGATCACATGACTTCACATTCACAATCTAGATTAGTTTCTCCTTTGTGGTTTAAAATATATGAAGTGTTTCTGTCCAGATGTCTGTACTCCTCAGGACAATTGGATGTTTTCTACGCACCGGATGGTCCCCAACACTTGATTCTGGATGACCGGTATAGAAATAAACATAACAGGAGGACAACATTACATATTCCGAAATCTGCTTTATAATAGCCGAACGGTATAATCCACTGTTACGCAGGTATGCTGCGGTCAGCTGTGCATGTGTGGGCCAGCTCTAATTGAACCCCAGAGCGACAAACCTGCTCCTCTTTTACTAATGAAGAACCCAAGACATCTGCCATCTCCCTGTGCCCTTCATGTGAGCGCTTAAAAGGTCTTCCCCCAGGATGCCCATCTTTCAGGGTGGGATTCCCTTGGAAGACAGAAATGAGTGAACGTGCAGGCGCCAGTGTGTCCTTGGCGTGAATCTGTCTGCCTCATACAAAAACCTGGCAAAGGGGATTATGCTTCATCTTCTCACAGATAAGAGGCTTTATAATAAAAATAGTTATTTATTATAAAAAAAAATTATATATAATGGCTTTTCACACAATTTGCCGGAGTGGTAGGCTTTGTTCACATGTTGCTTTTTTTGCTTTTGTTTTCTGCAGCAAAACCTCTTAGCAGTAAACAAAACAAAATACTACTTCCTAAACTTAGGTTTTGCTGCATATTTGTTGCGTGTTTTTGTCACTTATCTACAGTACATATTTAAAGTTATTTTTGGTCATCATGAATGCAGCAGAAAACACAATTGGGCAGCAGGGTTGGGCACTAGAGTTCTAGGATTTATAGAATGCTTATCAATCTAAAATCCTACCTGCTCCTCAGCTCTCACCCCTTTTCCTCCTCCCCTCAGAAAAACTGAGAAAATCAGCTTCATGCTGCCAGTGAGAACAGGAGGTGTTGGGGGCATGGACCCTGAAGGCTCCAGGATCATCCTACATTCCCATCTCACACTACTGTATGGGCAGGAGCATGGTCTTCGGTCCCATGCGCACACTACAATCCTGCCGCTGATATACCATCTTATTTAATGTAATGGGTGTGCTCGCTTTAGGTAGTAATCATGTCACCAAGCAGATATGAATACATGCTCTGCTCTACAGTATTATGGTGCATAATGTGTACTGACATGGATCCGGCTAGGAGCAGAAGCACTGCATTGATCAGCACTGCCATGATCTCCCCTTCCCCATAGCAACTTGGTAGGTTGCACAGAGGCCTGGATGCTTTGCTGTGACTGAGGAGACAGTGACTATCCATAATGCTAAAGATTCGGGAGACAGGAGCCTTCCAAGTTGCTATGGGGGAGGAGAGTCCATGGCAGTGCTGATCAATGCAGTGCTCAGCCGCTTCTCCTAGCCTGATCTGTGTCAGTACACGTTCTGCACCATCATAAGTAAATTCTGTGATCCTCTGGTGTATAATGAAATATCTGCTTGGTGACCCGATTACTATCTGACCGAAAAACACCTGTGTTACATTACATAGGATGGCACATCATTTTTACTGAAATGCCTGAATTTGAAGAAAAAAAAACGCAAGTGTGAAACCAGCCTTACTATGTTTATTGATGTGATCTAAATTTTAAAAAGCGTAATCCTGATTGTAAGGCCTCATTCACATAGCAGTGATTTTTCTTGCATTGGTGTCATTAGTTTTCTGAGGGCCAGTTTTTACCCTCCATTTTGTCAGTGTTGGGCCCTCTTTACATTAGCGTTTCTGTCCGGATCCGGACAGAAAAATGCATCTGCCTTGTGGCAAGTCCCATGCTTTCTCTATGGGGCTTGCGGCAAATGCGGTATTGCCGCGATCCGGCAGTTGTGGACAAACGCTAGTGTGAAAGGGGCCTTATATTGTTTTTTTTCCTCTGACTTATAAACTTGAAAAACCTGTACTTTTTATTTTTTTTTATCAGTCGTTGGTGACAATAAACAGCACATGGATATGGGCTGTGGAGTTTGTAAGCCAAACCTCTGACTCCTCAATTTCTTTGAATCGTACTCAATCATACATGGCTCATGTTTGATATATTTACCCAATTTATTATATATTTTAGGAGTTGGTCCATTTTTTCCAGGCTCCGACTCCACAGCCCTGCAGATAACCTCCAAGTGCTGTCTATAATTTTCATTTTTACTGACCCTTAGGCCGGCTTCACACCATGGTTTTTGGGTCTGGGTCAGTCCAGCGTAAACCAGATGCGATGTTGCCACTCATGTATTCCTATGGCGCCGGATTGTGCTTATTTGCCCTCCGGTTTGGTGCCTTTTCCTGCTGGATCCAGTTGTGTTTGTGTTTTGCCCCAGACAAAATCTGAGTCTGCATCATCTTTTTGTGTCCGGTGGCAAAAACAAACAAAATCGGATCCAGGGCGAACTGGTGCCCATAACATTGGAGTCTGAGGGCGCCAAATCGTGCTGGATCTGGCAAAAAATCGTACTGGTTCCGGGACGTCGTGTACTAAAGAGCGCCGGCTCTGAAATGCAGCCAACCTCGTTCAGCACAATGGACAGATCAACATTTCAAAGCCAGCGCTGAAGTTCAGCACCGTGGAGAGCTCCAAGGCTGACATTTTTACACTGTGGGCAGCTCCCCTGCACCTGCGCTGCTGAAATGTCAGCACCAGAGACACGCACAAACTATTCCTGTTTAAAACCGGATCGGAGGGCATATTTGCCCTCAGTTTGTGCGCGTCCGGGGCTGTCAGATTCTGTCCAGTGCATCTTGGAAAACACTGGACAGAGCATGACAGCCGAAAATCGTGGTGTGAAGCCGGCCTGAAGGTACCGTTACACGGCACATCGTTGAAACGATGTCCGCAACGATCTCGTGGGCGGTTGTTTTTGACATCTCTACATCGCTGGTGAAATGTCACACGTCTAGATATCGTGGACAACTCGCCAATGATGTTGTGAGCAGGTATCGTTCATTGCTGTGAATGGGCGAAGTCGTCCATGACATAGTTAACGCGGTGTCACACAGAGCGATACAACAGATCGCTTGAACGACATCGTCAGGTTTTTGAACATGTTCTTAAACCTGTCAACTCCAACTTGACTAATTATCGTAGTTGAATAGTGCGTCGTTGTGTGTAACCGAACGAACTGTCGTTTCAGCACCTTTGAACTTTGTTACTTTTGAGCGATGTCGTGCCGTGTAACAGTACCTTGAGACTTGCACTGGAGAGTTTGAGCCAAGACTGAGCAAAATCAGACGTGTCATTTTGTGCGAACCACCGAAATGTGGAAACATGACAGCATATTATCACTAATCTTACACTCCTTTTGTCTCCTAAAAGCATCCTGTGAAAGTGCATAAAAACGTTTTAATACTCACTCATTAGGGATTATAATTAGCAGGGGCTATATTCTTTAGCCCTTAGGGTGTGTTGTTTTGCAGCCTGAATGATCCAGTCCTCTCTGTGCAGCTTCTGCTGTGATGTGGAGCTGAAGGCAGGACTAATGATTTGCATTCTGTGAGTGACAGAGAGGGAGCAGGCAATGCCTGCACAAGCAAAGCAGGACAGAGAGAGGGGTGGATCCTGGAGCTGCAAAACAACACATGCTAATTATAATCCCTAATGAGTATTAAAACGTTTTTATGCACTTTCACAGGATGCATTTAGGAGACAAAAGGAGTGTGAGATAAGTGCTAGGATGCTGCAGGGACGTGTTTTGGTAGCTTAGGTGGTGTTTTGGAGGTGACAGCATCCCTTTAAGTTGACACTGTCACAGTAAAAGTGGTTTATAAAACCAACCTCCAGGAGCTCCTCACTGTCCTAAACTGAGAAGTAGTAAGTCAGCAGGATCCCCGAAGTGCTGTGTTTAGTAGTCATATGAGGGACCTGGCACATCTTCACTTTCATTGTATTGCTCCTGCTGATATGACCTGGAACTGTACATTGGCTACATACATGGAGGATGACCAGCAGGTCATGAGCCAGGCTGCCGAATAACAAGACCACTTCCTATCTGCATCATAGTTCCACATTGGACACAGAAGCAACAGTCCTGTGCTAAATCCATCATGTGTGATGGACCTTGTTAACCTGCAGTAAAGTCACTTTGGGTTTCCTTCTGGTCTGTGGAGTTAGTAAGCCAAACCTCTGACTCCATTAAAGGGATCCTGTCACCCCCAAAACACCTCTAAACCTATTAAAAGCTGTCCCTAGAGCATATTAACACTTTCCCTACACTCCTTTTACCTCCTAAATGCACCTAGTCAAAGTGAATAAAAGCGTTATTATAGTACCTCATTACTGATGATAATGAGTGACTATGCTATTCATAGTCACTCATCCAGACTGCTCCTCTTCTTCATATCACGCCTGAATAGGCGTGATCTACATCCCAGATTCAAATTCGCGCCTCCCTGCACGCTTCCCCGCTGTGCCCTGTGTCGTCCGAGGCTGCAGTGTGGCTGGGTGACGCGATCCGCGTCATTCCCGGTGCCGGGTGACGTATTTACACCCGCGCCGCGCTGTCAGCTTCAAAATGCGCAATGCGCATACGCGCCGAGCTGTCAGCTTCAAAATGTGCAATGCGCAGTGCGCATTTTGAAGCTGACAGCGCGGCGCGGGTGTAAATAGGTCACCCGTCGCCGGGAATGACGCGGATCGCGTCACCCAGCCACACTGCAGCCTCGGACGACACAGGGCACAGCGGGGAAGCGTGCAGGGAGGCGCGAATTTGAATCTGGGATGTAGATCACGCCTATTCAGGCGTGATATGAAGAAGAGGGGCAGTCTGGATGAGTGACTATGAATAGCATAGTCACTCATTATCATCAGTAATGAGGTACTATAATAACGTTTTTATTCACTTTGACTAGGTGCATTGAGGAGCTAAAAGGAGTGTAGGGAAAGTGTTAATATGCTCTAGGGACAGCTTTTAATAGGTTTAGAGGTGTTTTGGGGGTGACAGGATCCCTTTAACTGGACTCCGACTCTCTTGCACATGGCTCATATTTCAGTGATGCATTTATTATAATACAATGTGAACATCAGGCTTTTCATCATTATTATGATACAGTAATCAAGATAATTAAAACATAATTCCTAATATTCTGCATTGAACTTCAGTACCCAATTTATGTATTTTAGGAGTCGGTCCATTTTATTCAGACTCCTCCATCTCCTAAATGGACATGTGGTTTCCTGCTGTCTGATAGTCCTATTATACTATACTATTCTTGCCAACAGTTCTGATCACCATCAGTGAAGTCTCATGCCGTGTGAACCTAGACGAAAGCGCTTCATTAAAGCTGTATCCGCACCTACTGGAGGCCTCATCCTGTTTGGGGCTGAGTCTCCCTCTATGTTTCCATCACTTTTTGAAGGCAAATATGGCGCAGCGTGTAGAGCTATTCTTGGCATTGAAATGAGTCATTGGGACCCGGAACAGCGCTGAGCCTTCAGATATGAGCAATGACGTACACCCACCTTCTCTTAACCATATGTCGGGCCCCAGATGTGAATGACACTCTTACTATTGTAGTACACTTGAAGGAAACACTCCACCATACCTTGTCCCCAGAGGGAGAGCTCCATAATGGTTTCCTGTTCCCATCTTCTCTCTATGGGTCTGTGTTCTGTATGAACAGTGTAACGAGTCATACGTCCGGTTGATGATACTTGTGTGTTTTTATCTTTTCATATTGACTTATTGAGCACAGGCCTGGCACATTTAAGGAAGCTTTAGTTTTCTTGATTCAGTGGGAATATCCGAAATCTGTTGATCGAGCGGCGGCTAGTTCTGCTTTTTTTAATTTTGTTTTATTCTTGGCATCCAAGACTGAAATAGTACGGCAGGAAGACTTTGTGCACTTTTTCTGAATAGGAGGTATACTCCTTGTATTACAGCTTAATAAATGAAGTCAAAGCTGCATTCCCATCAGACTTCATTCACTTTTATAAAAGCTTTTCACGGTATTTCCTAGAAATGTTTCTCTTCAAATCGGTTTCTATACTATATCTGATAAGTCATCTCCAACCCAAAAGTGAAATGGCTGCTGAATGAACTCAGTCTATGATATTGCTGGGATTTGGGCTTAATTCTCCAATTGATCAGTATCAATGACTTGTCCTTGGGCTAACAAATGTTGTTAGGGTAGACATTTTGGCAGTGTATGTTTTCCTTAAGGTACCGTCACACAGGGACATATCGCCCGCAATGTTGCCGGGGATCGCGGGAGCGCGCATCTCTGGCAACATCGCCAGTGAGATGTCAGACTGAGCAACTTACCGGCGATGTCGCCGGCTAGTTGCCGCGGCTATCACTCGCTGGGTTGCCCAGCAACCCAGCGAGCGATCACTTGCAATGTTGTAGATAGGCGGAATCGCCCACAACATTGCAGGTTGCCGCGTTACACAGGGCGATCAGGCATGATCGCCTGACCAACATCGCCAGGTTTCCCAACATTGTTGGGAAACCTGGCGATGTTACTCAGGCGATTCATCGCCTGATTATCGCCCTGTCACACGCGGCAATTCGCCGGCGATGTCGCCACAACCTGGCCACGCCCCTCGGTTGCCGGCAACATCGCCGGCGATATCTCCCCGTGTGACGGTACCTTTAGAGAGCTTGTTGGCAGTATTTTCCGAACTACAGACATGGCCATTTTGGGGCTAAAATACTAATTCAAATGACACCCGAGGTGAGGAAGTCTGTATTTTAATCTGCATTTCTCTTTTCTTTAGATCTTTCTTGCATCAGTGAAGGACTGTGTAGGGTCTTCAGCTCTGTTCCCACCCCTCCGCTTCCTCTGGATGTCTATTCTTATCTTAATTGTGAGCTGTTGTTGTCCTACCCCTGTGTGGTACTTGCACATATTGATCTCATGGTGGGCTTCAGGAAAATGGCACCAGCGCGTGCATATTGCTCAGGGCCACCATTGCTATTCTCCTGTTTTTTCAATCTGTGCAAACATCACCGGTGGCTAGGACTGAGTTGGTACAAAATGTAAATAAGAAAAGGCGGCGGAGGGACCGGAACAGAGCAGAAGACCCACCTGTCCCATCCTGATGCAGAAATATGAAGAGAAGAAAAGTTCAAATGCAGGTTAAGGAAGTATACAAAACTAGCTTCTTCACCTCAGGTATCATTTTATTCAGTATGACAGCACTAATAGGCCCTGCATGTACTTTATTTAGTAAAATGCTGCTGACAGATTTTCTTAAAGGTGCATTTACATAATGCTGCCCATCGCCCTAAATGGTAACCAGGGCTGTGGAGTCAGTAAGTACCATCTGCTGCATAACGGATCACTTACGGTAAGATTGTGTTCAGCCCAATTCATTCACTATGGGACATGCGGTCATTTGTGGTAACAGGAAAAAAAGCTGCTAGCAGCGGTTTTGTGACTCGCAGCAAGTGCTGGATCGTAGCAAAATCGCAAGTGCCGCACATGTTCACAAGTCTCATAGGGAATGAATTGGGCTGAACGCAGTCTTGCCGCAAGTGATCCATTACACTGCAGATGCAGCAAATCTGTCGCAAATTGCGAAAATCATTGATGTGATAGCAGCCTAAGCCAAACGTCCAACTCGGACTCCTCAATTTCCTTGAATCCGATGCCATCAAAATGGATGCAGACTCCCGACTCCACCGCTCTGAGGTAATGGGGTTGCCCACTACTTGGACAACTCCTCCTCCCTGTGTTTTTTCCCCAGAGATCTCGTCACACATCTTCATGCCTATCCTTATTCCAGGAAAGTCTATGAGAATCCTGAAGTGTTTTGCACATTGCTTATTTTTTCCTTGCAGATCTGGTGCTGAAAATGATCTGCAGCCTATTTATTGTTGGTGCAGATTTGCCTGTGTTCTTAAGCCCTTCCAGTCATTGACTTCAATAAGAAAAACACATGGCATAAATCTGCATACAAAAGGCAGCAAAATATGCATATTTCTGCCAGAAGATGCATATTTGGAGCAGAAAATCTCTGCACCAAATACTCGGTGTGCACATGGCCTTAAAGGGGTTGATCCCTTTTCAGATATACCTGTCCTCTTAAGGTACCGTCACACAGGGACATATCGACGGGGATCGCGGGAGCGCGCATCCCTGACAACATCGCCGGGGAGATGTCAGACTGAGCAACTTACCGGCGATGTCGCCGGCTAGTTGCCGCGGCTATCTCTCGCTGGGTTGCCCAGCAACCCAGCGAGCGATAACTCGCAATGTTGTAGATAGGCGGAATCGCCTGCAACATTGCAGGTTGCCGCGTTACACAGGGCGATCAGGCATGATCGCCTGACCAACATCGCCAGGTTTCCCAACATTGTTGGGAAACCTGGCGATATTACTCAGGCGATTCATCGCCTGATTATTGCCCTGTCACACGCGGCAACCTGGCCACGCCCCTCAGTTGCAGGCAACATCGCCGGCGATATCTCCCCGTGTGACGGTACCTTTAGTGTAAATGCAGTATGTGCCTTACCTTGGTCAACCAGTAGGTCTGTACTGCTGATCCCGGTATGTGGCATCGGCCATCACCTCAATAAGTGAGGTCAGCGGCTCTGAGTCAGTATTCCCCTGTAGATGGTGCGCCCAGGTCACTGCTGCCAATGTGAGACACCAGCAGCCGCTTCAGAGACTGTTGGACTGGGGCGAGGCAAGTACGGCTTGATTTAAGACCCTGTCGCACAGAATGACATCGCTTTACGAGATCGCTGTTGCTTCACGGATTTCGTGATGCAACAGCAATTCCAATAGCGATCTCATTCTGTGTGACACGCACCAACGATCTGGCCCCTGCTGTGAGATTGTTGATCATTACACACTGCTCTGGGTCATTTCTACTTCGCTGTGCTCCCGCTGGGAACGCTACATCATTGTGTTCAATGAGCAACAATCTCAATGCTACGCTATGGAGAGAAAATTCACAACGACCTCGGTATAATTCTGGATCGCTGGTGCGTCGTTTTTCACATCGCTGGTAAGATGCCTGTTTGACATCTTACCAGCGATGTGTAAACAACGCACCAGCGATCTCTGCACATTGGGATCGCTGATGCGTCGTTATGTGAGACTGGGCCTTTAGTTTTGTTTTTTTTTGGTTTTTTTCTTACAATTTGCTCCTCAGCATTTTATTTTATTTGAAAGGGATCAGCCCCTTCTTAACTGAAACGCATAAAGTTGTTGTTGCTTTGGCCACTTATTGTTTGTGTCACAATGTTGTCACCGTTGGGCCAGTTGGCATTAACCAGTGTCTGCATAGAATTCTGCACCCATGGTTTTATTTTCGCTTGTTCTATTTTATCACAGATTTAATCCTGATCTCTGATTAAGTCCTAAGCCAGTTTCACACTTGCATATTTTGCAATTTGATTGCTTGCATGAAATTTATGCAATACCCTGGATATTCATGGACACGCAGAAATCCGTGCAAACGGATGTCCACACAACGTTTTTTTTAATGGATTCTTCATTGGTCACCCGAGTTAGGGGTGGGAGGAGCTGTACCTTCTGAGCATGCTCAGTACTGCAAAGCGGATCTGTGCACACAGAAGCAAACAGATCCATTTTCCATAGAGCTCCATTTTAATGCATGAAGTTTAGTCACGGATCTGTGATCATCCATTTGTCTGCATATTTTTCATGAAAGGCCAAAAATACAACATTTTGCATTTTTGGGGACATGAAAAATATGCGAACGTATCCGTGACAAAACAGTGACAACTGGATGCACACGCAAGACAAATCCATCACCATTGAAAATCAATAGACGAAAACAGATCCATGTCCATCCATTTCAAAACTGATTGAAACGGATTGCAACATGCGCAAGTGTGAAACCAGCCTAAGGGCCGCTTTACACACACCAACTTCTGTGTCCAACTTCTGAACAGATCTCTGGTTGCAGTGAAATCATGGACACATTGCTCCATTTTGTGCTGTGTACAAATGATACAATGTGTCCATGATTTCACTGCAACCAGAGATCTGTTCAGAAGTTGGACACAGAAGTTGGTGTGTGTAAAGCGGCCCTAAGACCTGATCTAGAAGATGACTTTGTTACTTGGTAGTTTGAGACTGGGGCTTAGAAAGTTGAGAGGTATGTTTTGTTTTATATTGAGCAAGACTTTGCACAGGTTGACCATGTATGGGTTCATTTGACATCATCCTAAAGAGAACTTGTCAGTCCTTAGTTTTTAGATTGTTCTTTATCATTAGAGGTAGGATTACATTGACAGGTAAGGTAACAACTCTATATATACCTAATAAGTCACCAGTCCCAATAGATGTCACTGCTGACCCTGCTTCTCCACGCACAATGATCTCTGCACATGCTCATGAGATGTTTCAAAACACACGATTGTTCATTGTGGCTAATGTACATGTTTGTGAAACAGGAAGGAAGTACTAAAAAAGTGACCAGTGTGTAACATAGATTGTGGGGGAGACACATTGCCAACATTTTTAAATATATTTAACAAAGATCTGAATTTAAACAATAGTTTTTGTTCTGCTGACACATTCCCTTTTAAATATGTGGAGACCACAACAATGCTGTCAGTCATTTTATACACACAGAGTAATTGTTTGCCTTTCAGAGGACATTACAGGAGATGTCTCTGGTGTAGTGGGCTTATGCTGGTCATCCAATAATTTCATAATTTTGTACTGACAATTCTGACATTGTACTTGGCCTCGCAATATCGAGGATGTAACTGGTGATGTGTCTTTTGAGCCTGCTTTGTTAAAATGCAGCCACAGGCTGCCAGCTTTCTATAAACTTTTGAGCTTGCCCCTTAACATTTAAAGGGAACCTGCAACCAGTGTGTTTTTTTTTTTTTGTTTTTTTTGTTTTTTCCCTTTAAACCATGCCCATCACCTTTTAACATGTGCATGGGGTTTCTGTAACCCCATTTATACCCTTAGGCTACGTTCACAAATTGCACATTTTTAAGTGCTTTTTTTTGCGCACACTATTCAAAAATGCGCAATGTGCCTTGTGTCTGCCGGCAAAGTGAATGTGAAATTCACTTTGCCTTACAGACACAGCGTAATTTTACGCAGCACTTTTTATGGGAAAAAGCACCGCCTTAAAAAGAATTGACATATCAATTCTTTACGCAGCAGCGCCAGCAATTTTTTCCCATAGGGGGCGGCGCTGCTGGATCTGATGTCAGAGGGGGAGGTAGAATCCTGGTTCCTCCTCCCTCTGTGACATGTGACCTCCCTCTTTTGATTTCGCAGTGTATTAATGTACACTGCAAAATCAAAATTAAACAAAGTCAGAGGTATTAAAAATAATAAAGAATTAATACCTCTCCTGCCAGCTTGTTCGGGTGATCCGGGCACCGATGTGAGAAGACCTTGCATGATGTCATGGGCGCTAATTGGCCACTAGCGGTCATGTGATATGACGTGCATATCACATGACCGCGAGTGGCCGATCAGTGCCCGATGTCATTATGACATCGTGCAAGGCCCTGGCAGAACAATACCTGCAGAAGATCTCCCAAACACACGGCGGAGGGTAAGTATAAAAAATCTTTATTTTTAATACATTTGACTTAATTTTACATCTGATTTTGCAGTGTATAACACACTGCGAAATTAAATGGGGCTGTGACAGATGTCACAGGGGAGGAGGAACAGGGCTCATCCTCCCCTCTGTGACATCACTGAACAAGTAGCCCCGTAAAAACACGCTGTGTATGAATGAACCAAATTTTTATTTTTTTTACGAGGACTTTTTTGCGTGGGTGTAAATTGCTGGAAAAAAAGCACCTGTGCAAAAAAAAAAAAGCTGTGTGAACATATCCCTAGACTGTGATCAGTGCCGCCCGCTCCCTTCAAACACCACCACTTCTAATTATAAGAGAATGATGTCATGCACAAAATGCCCCAAGTCTGGCGCTTGCACAGTGTAGTCACAGGCTGTTCAATAGAGCATAGTGCATATTTTACCTGATGAAGGTCGTTGCTGGCAGAAATGCGTTGTTTCTTAGTAAAGTGTCCTAATAAATTGGATATTGAGAAAAATATCTCGTCTCTAACCATCCTTATCCTCTGGAAGCGCTGAAAAGGGATATCTTTTACCTACCACAATATCCACATGCGAGCCCTGTACCAAGGCTGGCATAGCTCCTGCAATCGTGCTGCAGACCAGAGGATTATAAAGAGCTGATTTACTTTATGTATTATTTGAGTGAAAGTATAAGACATCTAAAGGATGACTGCAAAAATTAAAATTTGTTGCAGCAGATGCAAATATACATCTAAACTTCGACTCTGCGCCCCTTGTCTTGCCTTTTATCCTTCCTTTTCTATATCTGTGATCTTGAGTTTAAGAGCACAAGTTGCCAGCTCAGAGGGATCAAAGTGCAGCTGCCTATTGAGGCCCATTTTCCGTTCCTTGTTTTCATGTTACTGTGACCAGTTCTGGATTCACATTTACAATCTTTAATGCAGCTGTATAATGTCCTCATAGAATAGCTGCCTCTTAACATGTTCTTCAGAGACAGCAGGAATCCCTGATGTCTGTGGGATGATCACAGCAGCCTCCACCCACAAGTTCAGAGACAGCTGAAAATGTGAATTCTGAAGTCGCCTGAATTGACAAGTTTGTTTCAAAGGGCTCTGCCAGCTTCCCCTGTATGTGCAGCTCCATACAAATTAACCATCACTTGTGTCCCATATAACAGATGCTGATAGTGATGGCTCCTCCAGTGGTAAGGAAAGCTGATGGACTGGTCCTATTCTCCTCCATCAGCTATGGTTATATGGGCAGATGTACTGGGCGGTTTGGCTAAACTGCACTAAGAGGTGACCAACCCCTTTTGAAGGGTAGTTCCAACTCCAAGATCCTATCTCAATATGTAGTGGGTGTAATATTGGCAAATCCCTCCAATTAGAAATGTAGTATAGTTCTCTTGATTAGCTGTCACTTACCTCATTTGCAGGCATTGCTACTTAGGTATCCATGGTTACGACCGTCTCAATTAGTAAGTTGCTAGAGAGTCTTAACCATGGATGCCTAAGCTGCAACTCATCTAGTGAGTTAGCTGCTACCAGGGCTGTGGAGTCGCTAAGCCAAACCTCCGACTCCTCAATTTCCCTGAATCAGACTCCACCAAAGTGGACTTGGATTCCACGCCTCTGACTCCACAGACCTGGTTGCAAGTGGTCGTAAGCCATGGATACTTGGGCAGCAATGCCCTGCACATGATGTGATGGCTAATCAGGAGAACTATACTACATTTCTAACTGGAGGTATTTGCTAATATTATACTGCATATTTGAATATGATCTTGGAGATTGGAATATCCCTTTAAGTCTCAAATGTATCCTTGTATATACCCCTCAATGAGAATTCACATATGTTCTCTAGTTTTGAGCTGTATGTACTGTAGTTGTAGTTGCTTATTGAAACCACTCAAACCAGTTGGTCTTTGGATACTGTTGTCAAAGGGTGGAAACGCATGGTCAGTCATGTGAGATAATCACACGAGTCTCTCATGACTCGCCCCGTCTCCCTGTCTA
The DNA here is from genome assembly GCA_033576535.1 of Allobates femoralis. Taxonomy (NCBI): domain Eukaryota; kingdom Metazoa; phylum Chordata; class Amphibia; order Anura; family Aromobatidae; genus Allobates; species Allobates femoralis. Next base: position 114,159,603 of record JARQOC010000002.1, read on the forward strand.
TGGGCGGGAGTGTGGAGCTGCATAGAAACACAAGCAACCGATGCGCTCCTGTGCAGAGAGCTGTTGGCCGTCCGGGTAAGTCATGCGAGACTCGTGCGAGTAACTTGCATGCCGCTGCTTGTTTCCAGCCTAAGGCTGCGTTCACACATTAAAAAAAAAAAAACCCGCCAAATTTGGTCTCTTACAAATACCATTGCATTTAGCAGGATACTATCAGCCACCTCAGAAGCAACCCATATCTCTCAACACCGATGCTCCATCCCCTACAACCCTGACACGGGGGCGATTGTGGCATCTGCGTCCAGCCGTGCCACAAAGAGGAGACAGGTGGTATCACTGGACATGAGATCACTACAGGGCGGCAGCCACTAAAAGAGTGAAGCATAAAGTCAGAAAGCAGCCTATTAATGACGCCCTGCTGTTAGGCAAGGCGGGCTGCCCTGCAACAAAATATGCAACACAAGTGACAGACGCCCCCTAGAGGACACAGCTGTAGACTGCAGAAAGATAAAAAATGCAATATAACTCTATAGATGATAGTGAGGAGTTAGTTTGTTATTTTGGACCAAAATAGCGTAAGCTCGTAGCCCCCGTCACGGACCCTCACGCCTACAGAGTTATATTACATTTTTTTATCCTTCTGCAGTACATGGAGTATCGGTGTTGAGATATGGGTTGCTTCTGAGGTGGCTGATGGTATCCTGCTAAATGCAATGTTATTTGTAAGAGACCAAATTTGGTGTTTTTTTTTTTTGTTTTTTTTCTATGTATTTTCTATGTACCAATTCGGTGATTTTTGCTTAAAGCTAAAATTATACATGCGTTCACACATTAGCAAATCTTGTTGCGCTTTTTTGCGCACGCTTTTTGCCATGTTTTTTGGCCGTGCAAATAAGCGCAACAAAATGTGGGCGCCTTCACACACCGCGCTTTCTTATCCTCATAAAGCACAGGTGATGTCAGAGGGGAGGAAGAATCCTGGTTCCTCCTCCCCTCTGTGACATCTGGAACCCCCCCCCCACCGCGCTAATTAGATTTCACTGTGTATTAATATACACTGCAAAATAAAATTAAAGGCAAATGTATGTAAAATAAAAGAATGAAATGCTTACCCTCCGGCGGCTGTTTGGGCGATTTGGCGCAGAGAGACAGGCAGGTACCAGAACAACAGGGCCTGTCGTGATGTCAGTGACTTCCGGGCGCTGATTGGCTGCTCGCTCATATTACATGACCGCGAACAGCCAATCAGCGCCCGGAACGTCACTCTGATATCGCGACAGGTCCTAGCATGCCAATTCCTGCAGCGGAGGGGAAGTATTTCATTCTTTATTATTTTTCATACCTCAGCCTTTATTTAACTTTAATTTCGCAGTGTGTATATTAATACACTGCGAAATCTAATGGGGGGCGGTCACACATGTCACAGAGGGGAGGAGGAACCAGAATTCTACCTCCCCTCTGTGACATCAGATGCTGCAGCACCGCCCCTATTTTCCATTCACTTTGCCAGCAGACAAAAGGCACATTGCGTATTTTTGCGCACGCTTTTCAAAATATGCAATGTGTGAACGCAGCCTAATAGTGTATTAAAGGGAATTGGTCACCAGATTGTTGGCACCTAATCTGTGAGCAGTATACTGTAGTAAGGCTCTCGATCCCAGTGATGTCACATTTACTGGGCTGCATGCTGTAATTTTCATCAGTTTTATCAGAGGATTATCAATTGAGGACTACATAACATGTTGCTGTGTAGTCATTCATATAGATGACCTCTTTATAACCTTGCCCCCACAACTGGCAACTTTCTGCCTATGCACAGTGTACTCGGCTGTCAGTGGTGTGTGCGGTGGTTATACATGGCACAGCATTCAGAGACCTGTTAACACTTCTTTAATTTGCTGTAGAGCTATCATAACTGCAGCAAGCGGACCAGTAAGTGACACATCACTAAAATTATGGTATCTAACCCTATATCATGCTGCTTTTAGTTTGAGAACAAAAAAACCTGGTCAATGCTTGACTTTTAATGTGTGATTCCTACCTTAGCAAGTGATCATGTAGCCTTGGGACTCCCAAATTATCCAGGGAAGGGGGCTGTAAATTGCCCTGTTAGAATGGAGCTGTGGCCGTGCTGTACTTGGCTATCTCTGGCAGTACTGTAGTCAATGAGTAGACGTGTAGTGCACATGAGAACATACTGCTGTCTCCTATCTGGGTACTTCAGAGTCTCCATTTTGGAATTGTGGGCGTCCAGCAGTTAAACCCCGAGTGATGAACAAGTATCGCCTAATGTGCTAAGTTGAGGATAACCCTTGTCCCAATCCTCACAGGCACTTAGATGGCGCAGCTTATCACACTGCCTGTGTATTTAAAAGGACATCCCAGAATACCATTCAGAGGCAGACATGACAATATGTACTGCGTGTGCTTGGCAGGACTTCAGGCTGTCGCAGACGTCTGAGTGCCTACACTAATGGAATATTAGAGCTCTGTCACTGGCATACGGCCGTCCTGTTTTCCCAAGAGATTGCGATGTCGTGTTTGGGATTAAACTGCCTAAATACGAACGTCTTCACCATATGGAGGTTGGAGGGGAAGTAGCGAGACGTGACGAGCAACGTTTATGGTGACTCCAGAAGCCGGTGTGAACCTGGGGTTGTTTCCTGAACACGGGAGGATTCTTACTATGGATAGGATTATAGCAGGTGGGTAGAAATGCTGCAGAGTTGGAATGGAATAAAGTGTTAAATCATTCACTTTGCATTTTATGACATAAAAATAAACAAACTATCTGAATTCTAAATCGGATCAAGTTTTGGTGTAACCGTTCAGCAAGTGCTCAGAATTGTGGCTGATTTGAAGGCAGCTTTTGATGTGACTGTAGGGAAAGAGGTTGTTCCAAACATCTTGGTGAATTAACCACAGATCTGTGGGTGTAGGTCTGCACTCGCCTTTCTCCATTTAATCCCAAACATGCTGAGATCAGGGCTCTGCAGGGAATGGGGTGGGGTGTCATTACTTTCAGAGCTCCTTGTTCTTTACGTTGCAGATAATTTAGTAACATAGGCTTTATGTTCGGGGTGGCTGTTTGATCGGCTTCTAACAGTGCCATTCAGGCGCCTGATGGTGTTGCATGATGGAAAGTAAAGTCAAAGCTGTGCTTGCTTTCTCCTGTTTTCTTGATTTGCTGAAAGAGGGGAGCAGAACCAGCACTGATGGACAGCGGGGATCACGTGACTCAGAGGCCATACTGACACTGCTGGAGGGGACTATAGGGGGTGTTTTGCTACAGAGAAACCTAGGAAGGGCGGGGTGGGGGTTTAAGGCGTTTTTGGCAATCGGGATTGCTATTCGCGCTGTGCGATTTTCAGGGTGGATTGATTTAAATCACGCCGATTTAAATCATGATTTAAATCACGATTTAAATCAAAAGTTTTTTTTCTATTTAAATCGGATCGATTTAAATCATGATTTTAATCATGATTTAAATCACTGATTTAAATCAAAAGGTTTTTTTTTAATATAAATCACGATTAAAATGAGAAGTGAGAGCAGTGTGCATGTGCGCCCATAGTTACACGGACGAAACTAGGGGCAACGATCTAACGCCAGGGTGAGGGGGGGACCCCAAAGTAAGTAAAAATCTTTTTTGTTTTACTATATGGCTAATATACGAAGCAAAGTATTAAATCTTGGTGTGAAGAGAAATGCCGAGGACCTTTTGGAAAGGTTAAAGCCAATATCGATTGCGTTGGATAAAATGCAGAAAGATACTGCAACCATAGCTGATGCCACAGAAGTTTGGAAAGATTTAGAAGGTTCTCTAGATCTCTTGAACCTCTCAAACAATGTAAAGGTTGCAATACAGCACCGCAAGGACCAAGCATTAAGGCTGCCTTCACACTTGCAGATGCATCTGCAGCGTTTTGCAGATGCATCTGCAAGTATCAGCATGCAGACCGCGGTCCCTATGTTTATAATAGGGCGCACCGCGGTCTGAATGCTCTCATTGATTCCTATATGTGAGCCGTAAGCAGGCGTATGCCTGCTGACAGATCACACACTCCCGCCCGCACCTTGGACGCAACATCTCGCGTCCATAGTGCGGGCGGGAGAGTGTGATCTGTAAGCAGGCATACGCCTGCTTACGGCTCACATATAGGAATCAATGAGAGCATTCACACCACGGCCGTGGTCTGCATGCTGATACTTGCAGATGCATCTGCAAAACGCTGTAGATGCATCTGCAAGTGTGAAGCCAGCCTAAAAGAAGAACACTATTTAGCCAATATCTTGCATCCCATCTACAGAGGGAAAAAATTATCTGAGGCGGAAATCAACTCTGCAATGGAGTGGCTCGCCAATACTAACCATGACATTGTGGCAACTGTGCTGAAATTGAAGTGTGAATCTGCACCATTTCAAAAATACATGTTTGCAGATAACGTCGTTAATGAACTAAAACCACTGGACTGGTGGAAGTCCCAATCACTTGTTCTTCCAGCAAAGATAATAAATCTAGCTACTCAGCTACTGACTGCATCGGCTTCATCCGCAGGAGTAGAGAGATTGTTTTCTTCATTTGGTTTTGTGCACACAACAGTCCGAAACCGCTTAGGAACTGCTAAAGCAGGACAACTGGTTTTCCTATTAAAAGTCCTAAATAAACAGTAGGCTTAAAGGACTGATGTATTCACTGAAGATGTTTGCTTACTTCAAACGTTAGAGATAGGCTATTGTTAAAAAGTACTTACTCTCTGTAGTTCAATTCTGAGTGTTTAATAGTGCAAATAAAAATTATTAGGTTTCATAATCAACTGTTTTAATATTTTTATTTGTGTAAAACAATTAGATTTGCAAAAAGACAAAGTTTTGCTTGTGTACAACTTGATTAAAAAATCTGATTTAAATCAAAAAAATCTGATTTAAATCAAAAAAATCTGATTTTTTTGATTTTTTTAAAAAAATCAAGATTTTTATCCACCCTGGCGATTTTCCACACCTACTTTCTGATGTGCCACAACCTTCATCGAGCAGCTGTGATTCTATACTGGTTTCAGATTCCTCTTGGTGCCCCATGTACTTTACCACTGAAAAATGCACTAACTTTCACAATTCTGAGTACTTCGTGTTTTGCAGCACACCAGCACACGGTCTGGCCGCTATCGGACTCGGTTTGTTGGAGATCTGTACCCTTAAGCGAGTGCTTGGTGGCTTTTAACTGATCGGTTTCGGCCACGGTGTGTGCCGCTCATCACTTACTGCTTGCTTGTTCTGCGTGTGAATGATTCAGTGTTTACTCTGGCACATATTGTACAGGCAGCCATTCATCATTTGTACTACATGTGTAGATAAGCTGTTTCTCAATGGGAGATGCGAAACAGAAAGCAGGTTCATGGCACAGATTGGTACCCATCTATCAAGTGAGCTGCAGCGGGCAGGCATTTCAAGGTGGATTTGTCATGATCAGTGTAAAATTGATTCACAAAAGCTGATTCTTTCACATTGGTTAACATACAGCTTAAATTATTATTATTTTTTTTTTTTTTAAGGACTAATCCTACTGCTCCATCAAAGCTATAGTGGCCTCAGCTGGGTGGTACTGGCTTGGAGTTCTTGGCTGCGGCTACTATAGGAATGACAGAACTGCTGTGTTCTGAGATCTTCCTCCCATCTTATCGGCAGGGGTACCAGACAGCTCTTATAAAACAATCAGATTTCAGTGGCCTATCCGAGGGACAGGCCGTCAATAAAAATGATCATGGCCAATTCCTTTTAAGTCAATGAAGTTTGTGAACAGATCAGTTTCTTTTATATTCGTTTAACTGGTGACTACTGGGAATGTAAACTCTACCTAAGACTATCTATAAGTTGGTGTTTGTGTTCAAGGCGCCTGAATTCGCCATACAAAAATGCCAAATTTTGCACTGATGACTCTTAATGAAATATTATCCTTCCCCTTTTAGAAATGGTTGAGTCAATGAAGAAAGTGGCCGGGATGGACGTGGAATTGACCGTAGAAGAAAGGAACTTGCTGTCTGTTGCTTACAAGAATGTGATTGGAGCTAGAAGAGCGTCCTGGAGGATAATCAGCAGCATCGAACAGAAGGAAGAGAACAAAGGCGGAGAAGATAAACTTAAAATGATCAAGGATTATCGGACAACGGTGAGACTTACTTCACGTTTCAGGATTTAGGTCTCTTCATAGCTACAAAAGCAGAAATTTCAGTAACAAATCTGCAATGTTCAAATGATGAATGGGACTTGCAGAATTGTCCACCTTCACACATGCACGGAAAAGATGTTCAGAGGTTCACCATGCAGAAATTTCTGTAACAAGTAGATTGTATATAAATTAAACAACTTTGCAGGGCCCTGGTCCAGCGGCCTCCTTGGTAGCCCAGGCTACCTACTAGATCCCTGTGACCTTAATCCTACCTGCCAGAATCCTCGGTGCCTCTGCTAAGTAGACCCAGTCGTACGTCATGCGTGGCATATCTGTACAGTGATGTGACCCTGGGCCTACTAATCTGAAGATGTGCTGTTCTGGTCCAGAGGGATCATGGGGTCCATGAATCTACTAAGCTCCACTGAAAGTATATCCTAATACCTAAATCCTACCACTTACACTGTTAACTTGTCCACTGCACCTCCTCACGCTCGGCTCTCTTCCCACCCCCTCCCCTCCTACTGCCTCCCCATCCGTCCCTTTTAGACTGTGAGCCCTCGTGGACAGGGTCCTCCGCCCTACTGTACCTGTACGATTTGATTGTCCCTACGTAATGTACTTGTCGTCATCTGCCCCCTGCATATGTAAAGCGCCATATAATCTAATGGCGCTGTGTAAATAAATAGTGTTGGTCAACCTTAAAAGTTCAGTGTGTCAAAATTCCCCAAAAAACCAAGCATAACTTGTGTGGTGTCACTTCAAAAAAAAAACATAATCTTCTGATATTTTTATAGGTGTAATAACAAAAAGGTATCCTAGATGTGGCCTCCCTTCTAGCATATAGCACCTTTTGCTGGATATAGCATACTTTACCCCTATCCTGGATATGGAGCCACTCTGGTATATAGCCCCTTGTCCTGGATACACCCCCATACTGATACATACTAAGGTTTAGCACCCCCCCCTCCCTCAAACCTGGTACATTACCCTCCATCCTAGATATGGCCCCCATGCTGGGTTATAGCACCCTCATTCTGGTATATAGCCCCTTATCCTGGATATAGCAACATCCCATCCCCCCGCACCCCCTCGTGGATAAGGCCCCCACACTGGTAAATGGCCCCTTATCCTGGGAAAGTGGGCCCCCCCCCTCCCCAATACTGGGATATGGCACCCCCATCCTCTTATCCTAGATACAGCCGGCCGACTGGTATGTTACCCCCCCCCCCCCCCCAATCCTGGATATAACCTCCATCCTAGTGCGCACACACAAATAATAAACAATGTAACTCGCCTATCCCTCATTCCTCTCTTGATCACTGTCAGCAGTCTGCTGCCGATAACACATAATTAGCTCTGCTGCATTACCGTGCCACCCTTGCCCCACCTTCGGATGCTGAGCTGACACTGTGATTGCATGCAGTCAGTGTCAATCAAGGAGTCAGCATCTGGAGGTGAAATGCTGACACTTTGATTGTCAGCTTCATTAAGGTGCCGCCTTGTCCCGCCTCCGGATGCTGACACTGTTAGCGGCGAGTGAAACTGAGCCATGATGTGCGTGTCAGCAAAAACGCCTCGTTGTGTCACTGCTGACATGCGTGTCACAGGTTAGCCATCACTGCCCTAATATGGTTTCTGTGAGGTCCTCTCCCAGCTGTCAATCACTTGCTATGCCCTATAGTGCAAAGGTATCATACTGGGGTAATTATTTATTTTTATAAATATTGTGGATCTTAATCAGACTAGAGTTTATTGCTTTTTCCTGTTTGCCTACCTTGAGATTACTGTATTATGTGTATTTGTCCCTTTCTGGGTCTTTTATCATTGAGACCCTACCTGCCTGTGGACATACAGATCTGGCTGCAGTCCTCGCTCTAGGTTCTGGTGTAAGCTACTGTTTCAGGGAGGGGGTGTACTATAGTGAATGACTAAGCATGGAAGGAATGGGGTCTCGAAAAGGGGAGCAGTCTTACAGGAAATGAATGACAGATGTGCCTATACTCGTGCACAGAATCCGGCATTCAGCAGTAACTCGACAGCACTTTCACTGCGCTGTTTTGTGACTGTATATGGCAGATAAGTGCCCCTTACTTGTATGACAACTGACACTTTGTGATGACTTTGTATTGTAGGTTGAGACTGAACTGAAATGTATCTGTCAAGACATTCTGGATGTACTGGACAAGCACCTCATTCCAGCTGCAAGCAGTGGAGAGTCTAAGGTTTTTTATTATAAAATGTAAGTAAATGTGGTGTCTGTAGTTATTGGGCCGGCCCACTACTTCTCATAGAGAATTACGAAGTTATACTGAGTGAAGGGCGGATAAAGTTTGTACGCTGTTAGTGGATATCCTCAAAGGTCCAATACCTTGAGCTTGGGAATGAACTTTGCTTGATACGTAATGTTTATTTTTACTGCTTTTGCTTTCTCTAGGAAAGGAGACTACCACCGATACCTGGCAGAGTTTGCCATAGGCAATGACCGAAAGGAGGCTGCAGAGAACAGCTTGGTAGCCTATAAAGCTGCAAGCGATATCGCAATGACAGAACTTCCTCCAACACATCCCATTCGTTTAGGTCTCGCACTCAATTTCTCTGTGTTCTATTATGAAATTCTTAATTCCCCTGATCGTGCGTGCAGGTATGTTGTAGTGAATGGGTTAAGTTGGCGGATTTATTTATTTTAATGCAACAAGAGGCAATCTTAATGAGTTAATGGTGATTATATATTCATTTATATAGTGCTAATTAATGCCATGGCACTGTAAATACATTTGCAACACTGTCCACATAGGATGCTTAGATTGTGAGCCCCAATCATCCCATGTGGGAAGAAATCGGAGAACCTAAAAGAAACCCACACAAAAACCGGGGAGAACATACAAACTCCTTACAGATTGTTTTTTGGTGGGATTTGAATCCAGGACCCCAGTGCTGCAAGGCTGTATGGATATCCAGTGAGCCACTGTGCTGCCCGGTTATGCACTTATTTTGACATAAAATTACTTAAATGGTTAACAATTTCAGACTGCTCTTTTCTTGATTCACTTTAAGGCTAAATGCCCTCTGTTCATATTTGTTTTGCCTTTTTTCCAGCCTCAAAAACACAGCTGTTTCAAAAAAGCATGCATGCTTTTTTTGCTTTTTGCACACCGTGCTTATCTGCTGCCTTTTTGTAAGAGCTGCATTTTTCAGCTCAACTGGAAACGCAGCCCAAAAAGAGCACAAGATAATTGACAGGGACTTGGAAAAACGCATGCTTTTTTGACACCACTAAAAACCACACATGGTGGGCACAGTTTTCAATCGCATTGACTTTTATTACAAAACGGTGGGTCATTCGTTTTTGGTGCAGAAAACGCATCACAAAAACACAGAAGAAAAGCACAGTGTGCATATATCAAAATCGGAGTCCGGATTAGTGTACACATATAAAAGGGCTCATTCCCCCCCACATTGTAATCAACCGAGGGGTCCCTCAACTGCAACAACATACTCTACAAATCTAATTTACACAGGAGAGACTAGGAGTATCATGCAAAAAGGTGTTACTTTTATTGTGAAGAAATATCCTAAAAATACAAGAGACAGCATAAAATACAACAGAAAAGTGGCCACTCAGATCTTCATGGGCTTAGAAACCGTATCAGGGTCAATTATAGTAACCATACAGGGTATAAACATGACAATGTGGTACACATCAAGGTATGTTAGTGCAATAACTCCATGTTGGTGTTAAGGCCACGTCACACGCATCAATGTAATGAACGATTTTGTTAGCGATCACATGCACGCGCGAACGCTAACAAAATCGTTCAGATCGCTGGTGAACTGTCACACAGGCAGACTCGCCAGCGATCAGTGGAACATTGACATCGTGGAAATGATTTAAATATCGTTTCCACAATGTCTTGCTCCCGCTGCCAGGCTGCGGTAAGCAGGAGTAGGCTGGTCTCCTAGGTAAACAGCGGGTATCTAGGCAGCGCGCTCTGCCTAGATAACCGATGTATACCTTGGTTACCAGCCTTCTCCACTCACGGGCTGGTATCCAAGGTACACAGCGAGTAACTATAGTCCCTAGTTACCCGCTGTGTACCTTGGATACCAGCCCGTGAGCGGAGAAGGCTGGTAACCAAGGTATACTTCGGGTATCCAGAGCACGCTGCCTAGATACCCGCTGTTTACCTTGGGGACCAGCTCCCATCACTTGCAGAGAGGTGGCTTATCTGTTGTCTCGCGGTGTCACACGCAGTGATGCTGTATGTCCACTGGATGACCGATAGATTTGAGGTCCTGTCCTCAAATCAAATGATGAACGATCAGGCCGACTGATCGTTCATCGTTTATAGTGTCACACGCAACGATGTAGTTTCGACATCGTTCAAGTGTCACAAAACACGTGACTTTTGAACGATATCGGCAACGATATTGTTACGTGTGACAGTACCTTTAGAACATTCCAGGTATATATAAAGTGCAAAATTCAAATACCACTGCCAATCAAGCAAAAATGGTATGAAAATCACTGGTAGGTTCCCCACCTCAAATATTAACCTAATATGCCCATTGCATGTGTTAAGAACCAATTAGGTATTCGTACCCATAATACTGCCGAGTAATCATAGACTCTTGTGTCTCACACGTCCAGTGGTCACCCAAAGAAAAGAAATGCGCTCCGACGCAGCGTTTCGATGGCTTACCGTGGTAGCGCCAACTTCCTCAAGGGAGATGTTCCATTGTGCCCCAGTTACCTGATATGTTTATGGCGGTCCCTATAAAACATGTCGTCCTCTGCCCGCAATTTGTGTCAAACCAGATATTCGTCACACCGGGAGTGACGAGTCGGCGGTGAAGCAAATTGTGCATGCGTGGGAATTGGGACGTGTCAGCATGGTTCCCGCGCATGCGCACGCCACATAATGTCGCTCTAGCTCACAGCGACATTTACATGCGGGAGTGCGAGTGCAGCAGAGGTATAGCATTCTAATCTAAGGCGGAACATGTTATATATTGGTCACTGGGCATGGGATAGACAAGGGAAAAAGGAGATCAGAGAATAAGTCAGGGTCCACATAGAGATATAAAAACAGACATCAGTGCCCCAAACAGAAATAGAAGAATCTAAAATATCAACACACAAATTAGTGTGGATTAAAAAAACAACATTCAGATAGTCCAATGTAGTCGAAGTATCTTCAAGTTTTGATATATATCCATCATTGCCAAAACGACCAATCCGGACCTGAACCTTGATTGTAGAACTACCGAATAATAATTTGGGGTTTTGTGATGCGTGTTAAAGGACAAAAAGTGCAAATTAAAAACCTTTTCTCTGAACAGAGAAAATGTATGTACAGGTAGATCAGCCGCTAAAGAAAGGATCCAAAGGTCAAGGACTCATTTAGGCCTTTTGGAGCCATAGTGTTAAGTTAAAACTATCCACTTGGCTTCCATCTGTGCCAAGACACGTTTCAAATTGCCCCACTGATACCCTCTCTTACCATAACAATTCCTCTGACCTTAAAAGTGGCCAGGTTGCAGCCATGATACTCTTTAAAATGGCATGGAATCATCTTTAGGAGTGTGATATCCTTCACCTCCTTGGCTGCCTCAATGTCCCTTTACATCAGTGGTGGGGAACGTCCGGCCCCCGGGCCGGATCCGGCCCGCCACGTTATCTCATCCGGCCCGCCAGGGCCGGGACGACAGCTAGGCGATCGACCGCCGCCCGGCCCTGGCGAGGAGAAGCTGCGGCAGCTAGCGGTGGGCGCCGCCATGTTCTTTGTGGCTGGCGCCCACTAACTGTACAGCCGGTCAATAGAGGTTGAGACCTCTACACAATGGCCGCGGTCTCCAATTAGCTGCGGCCATTTTGTTGAAGTCTCAGCTTCCACCGACCGGCTGTACTGTTAGTGGGCGCCGGCCACAAAGAACATGGCGGCGCCCACCGCTAGCTGCCGCAGGCCCGCAGTTACTCCTCGCAGGCAGCGTCCTGCAGATGTGCCCTCCGGGCTCCGGCACCCCTGCTCCACATCCACAGCTCAATGGTAAGTTTTGCTGGAGGCTGTGAAGGAGGCTGTGAAGGAGGCTGTGAAGGAGGCTGTGAAGGGGCTGTGAAGGAGGCTGTGAAGGAGGCTGTGAAGGAGGCTGTGAAGGAGGCTGTGAGGGCGTGAAGGAGGCTGTGGGGAGCGAGGAGGCTGTGGGGGAGACAGGGAGGCTGTGGGGGAGACAGGGAGGCTGTGGGGGAGACAGGGAGGCTGTGAAGGAGGCTGTGAAGGAGGCTGTGGGGAGGCTGGGGGGAGGCGTGACAGGGAGGCTGTGGGGGAGACAGTGAGGCTGTGGGGGAGACAGGGAGGCTGTGGGGGAGACAGGGAGGCTGTGGGGGAGACAAGGAGGCTGGCCCCCCGTGTACACGTGTGTCGTGTGCCTCTGGCCCCCATGTACCCGTGCGCCTCTGGCCACCTTGTACCGGTGCGCGAATTTATACGGCCCGCGAATGATATTCTAAATTTTCAAATGGCCCTTTGCAGAGAAAAGGTTCCCCACCCCTGCTTTACATGCTCCTTGACCCTCCTCCAGAGCTCCCTAGACGTCAGACCCACATATCGGTGGACAACCACACGTTGCAAAATAGACAATGTGTGTTGACCCGCACGACATGCGCTGTCTATCAAAACGTTGACACCCCCCCCCCCCCCCCCTCCTGGAGGAATCAAAAGATGTGCAGTAGTTGTCATGAGTTTCCCTCTCTGTAATACAGGCTGCATGCATAATCTGTCTGCAGGCTGCTGTCTTTATTAGCTCATACATCAGCAAAGCTTCTATCCTGCACATACAGGCGCCTCTCAATGAATTAGAGTATCATCAAAAAGTTAATTTATTTCAGTACTTCAATACAAAAAGTGAAACACATATATTATATAGTCATTACAAACAGTGATCTGTTTCAAGTGTTTATTTCTGTTAATGTTGATGATTATGGTTTACTGCCAATGAAAACCTGTAGGTCATTATCTCGGAGAATTAAAGTAGGGAGGATGAAGGGTCTGAGAGATAAAATATTACCTAAATAGGTATCAGAGGTTTCACCTTGTGTGGTTGTGAGAGTCACAACTACTATAAAAGCAGATCAAGGCTGCTGCAGTCCCCAGAGTGGTGCTTATAGAGTAAGGAAGATGAAGAAAAACCGCACTGCCGTGTTCAACGAGACATCAAAGGGTGAATATAATAATGACTTATTAGTCAATTAGCATTTCAGGGTTTCCTAGCCCCCTCCTCTGGACAAATCTGTATCATATTGCCATGTTTCAGAGAGCCCTGAAACGCTTTGACTAATAAATCATTATATTCACCCTTTGATGCCTTGTGGAATACAGTGCGATATTTTTTTTTTTTTTTAACACTTAATCCTCCCTACTTTAATTTTCTGAGATAACCCAGAGGGAATTTTCATTTGCTGTAAGCCATAATCATTAACATAAATAAACACTTGAAATGGATTACTCTGTTTGTAATGACTATAGCAGTGGTCCCCAACCTTTTTTGCATCGGGGACTGGCTTCATGCAAGACCATTTGTCTGCGGCCCAGTGGGGGGTGGGGCTTTGGTCATATGTGACGTGGTCACGGATAAGGGGTGGAGTTTAACACCCTGCTTCCCCCAAAAGATGCATTACGTACTATTTTCAGGGGATTTTATTTTTCCATCCCTTTGCAGCCCCCAATATGGTATCCACATAATTTCCTTGCAGCCCCCCATCATCCCCTTGCAGCACACACTATCCCCATCATCCCCTTGCAGCCCCCAATACCATATCCCCATCATAATCCCCTTGCAGCCCCCACCATCCTCCTCTACCAGCCCCCACCATCCTCCTCTACCAGCCCCCACCATCTCCAACACACGTTAGCATTACGTTGTCTCGGCTGTTGTGCTCAGCTGTATGCATAGATGTATGGGAGACGCTCAAGGCCCATCACAGTGCAGAAGCCGGGCCAATCACAGTGCAACAGTCAGCAGCCAATCAGGGCCTGGCTGCTACACAGTGATTGGCCCGGCTTCTGCACTGTGATGGACCTTGAGCTTCTCCCATACATCTATGCATACAGCTGAGCACAACACCCGAGGGGGCGGTGACATCACCGCGGGAAGCAGGCCGCATCCACAGCTGAGAGTCACCGCAGATCTCCACATGCTGTGTAGTGCTGGTCTGCTGCTGTGCAGACCGGCACACAGACCCAAGCGGCCTGGTGGTTGTGGACCCCTGATCTATAGTATATGCATTTCACTTTTTGTATTGAATTACTGAAATAAACTTTTTTCTCTTCTAATTCATTGAGCTGCACCTGTATTTTCTGTTCATATGCAATCCCCTTGACCTATAGCCTGTCTCTTCTGCCCTGCATAGATGCATTCTTCAAGGTCTGCTGCTATTACATACACAGAATGGGGTGAGGGAGCACAGGCAGCTATCAGATGCAGGAGCTCTTACATATTTCTGCAGAAGCTCTTGGCTAGATAAAGAACTTGCAGCAAAATATTCGAACATTTTTAATGAAGACTAAGATGCATGCTTAGAGAGGACCTGTCGCCCAACCCCCCCCCCCCCGGTGCATGGCAAACCAAATGCATCACTGAATGCAGTGTACGTAATAAAGATTCAAAGTGCATAGCTCACCATGGCCTTCCTAGGCTGTTTTGCTGGAATCCAAGCTGGTATCCAGATTAGCCGTGAAGTAAATAGAAAAATTCCGCACAGACCGGGTATTCTGATTTAAAACTCCAATTCTTTATTCATCCATACGAATAAAACACAAGTTCTGCTGTATTTAGGGAATGGTCCTCCATGTCTCTAGATCCTCTTTGGTCTTTTAAAAAAGACTTTAGAAACCTTACAATTAAGAGGTCGCTTGGGTGGGATCTTAAGAGGTCCTCACCGCTGGCACAATCCTCCCTGCCTCCTTCTGGTGTGTTCCGGCCCCTCTGTGTCTGCTGCCTCCAGTTCTCCTGGGTCTGCCCTCCTCTTCTGCTCCTGCTCTGTGTGACCTCAGGAGCAGAATAGGAGGCTGTGTCAGACACATAGAAGGGGCAGAATACACAAGGAGGAGGCAGGGAGGATTGTGCCAGCAGCAAGGACCTCTTAAGATCCCACCCAGGCGACCTCTTAACTGTAAGGTTTCTGAAGTCTTTTTTTTTTTTTTTTAAGCTTACAAGGGGGCTAGAGACATGGGGGACCTCTTCCCTGAAGCTGCATTCAGTGCTGCATTTAGTTTGCCATGCACCAGGGGGGTGACAGGTCCTCTTTAACGTTTTATTTTGAGTTCCTGTGTTTTGTCTCGACTCAGAATGAACTTGCCATCTTAAAGCTTTTGCTTTAGTATAATATGCAGGAAGAATGTTGTCTACAACTGACTATATAAATCCAATTTACTTATTCTCATTTGTGACATCCAGGGCTGTGGAGTAGGTAAGCCAAACCACTGACTCCTCAGTTTCCCTGACTCCTACCCCAGACTCCACGACTCCAACTCCTTCATTCATGGCTCATATTTAAGTGATAGATTTATTGTAGTACAATGGTAACATCAGGCTTTAATCATTTATGATACAATAATCAAGATATTTATATAGAACATAATAACATTCCGCACATTCTGCATTGAACTGCTGTACCAAATTTATTATATATTTTAAGAGTGTCCATTTTATATCAACTCAACCAAAATGAGCTCTGACTCTATAACACAGCCCTGGTGACCTCTTATGATCATTAATTAAATAGCTATGCTTATATGGCCTAATGGCAATTTCCTGGCTAACACAGATCTGCTTATTTAAGGTTGGCAAAAGCAGCATTCGATGATGCTATTGCAGAACTGGATACACTGAGTGAAGAAAGTTACAAGGACTCCACGCTTATCATGCAATTGTTGCGTGATAATCTGACACTATGGACTTCAGATATGCAAGGTGATGGTAAGTAGACTCTTTCAGGACCCTTAACTACATGTTTATAGCTTTTTTTTTTTATTTTTTTTTTTCCCATGTGACTTTGAGATGCCCTTGTGAGTCCTTGTATTTTTGAATTACAATGCCTGCCACTCTTTGGCTGATACTGTAAAGGTTCTGTGGCACCATTTATTAGTGTTTAAATAAAATGTATAATTAGTCTTTTTACATGTGAAGGGAACCTGTCACCCAGGACTTTCCCATGTGCAGTCTGACCCCACTGTTAAGGCCTCTTATACACAACACTAGAATGCTGTAATAGTGTCCCAAATCCCCTCTGCAGATCCAAAAAAAAGACCCTTTGTTATTTCCCAGACAGCCTGGTCTGATGGGAGTCTCTGGTCTTGACTCTGCACCTTCTTTTCCTACAATTGCTGTCCTCCTCAAGCTTGACTCATGCATATGATGTCTACATCATCCGCACAGTGTTTTCCAATCATGATCCTGCGCATGTGCACTTCTCTCTACTCTGCTGGGTGCTGAGCAAAATGCTGTAATGTGCATGCATGGTGAAAGGCCGAAGAGCGCTGATGACCTGGAAGCAATGTCGGTGCATGTGCACTACAGCACTTTCTCTGCCGGGTATAGAGAAGTGCACTTGCGCAGATTGGAGACACTGATGACACGTTTAGGTCATTCACAAATGTGAAGCAAGCTGAAGGACAGCAATTGTGGGGAAAGAGGAGCCCATGAACCTGGACCGTGCCATCATTGGATATAATAGTCTTTTTTGACGTCTGCAGGGGGAATTTACAGTGTTCTAGTTTGTTGTTAAAAAGGCCTTAAAGGTGATGGCCGTACTTTATATGAGGAAAACCTGGTGACAGCCTCTATTTTAAAGCAAGGTCTCCTAAACTAAATTAATCACTTGGCTGATTCCTCCCTCTCATGCTTTTAACACTTCATGATCCTGTTCTTCCCTTTTCTTATGTAGATTCATAAAGGAAACCCACGTGTCCCTTTCCTAAATATTTTTTGTAAGTTGCTGTCATGATTGCCTGACAGAGCAGGATTGTGTTTCCGGTTGATTATAACCCTTGCAACTGTTTGCTCAGTGTGGCATTAGGTGGTTTTACATGTGTGGTCCCCAAAGTAGCAGATCTGGATTGTACTAATATTTTGGCATGGTCTCTCCTCTATTGTAAGTGGGGTTTCATGTATTTGCTTAGGCACATGGTGTCCGAAAGTTGCTCTGACTGGCAGAACGCTCCATTGGATGATGTTCATATTTTGCACATCTCTGGTGTGGGATCCGCCTGGCCAAGGATTGCCACAACTTTGGGGGGAACTAACATTATTTGGAAGCTGCTCCATCCTGCGATGCAAACACTGGTGGTAGTGCCATAGTTTAATGCCTGTCTAAGCATATGCGGTAGAGAAATGTACAAGTAATAAAGGTAGAGGCAATACTTAAGTGAAATCTGTCACCAGGCTAACCCATAGAGTGGCATTTTCCCTGATTCCTGTGATATCACTTATGCAGTTTTATCATGTTTTTTTCATCCTCTGCAGCTCTGCCAGTTTACTGAGCTCTGATCTCTGTAGAACCCTGCCCCCCATCACTGATTGACTTTGGCAGCTTTCTGCCTATGCAGTGTGCACAGTAGTCAATTATGTGTGTGGAGTTATACACAGCTCATGGCAGCAGGTTTACTTGTCCTATTCTCCTGCCAAAAAAACCCCAATGATTTTATCAAAGCTACATCAAGCTGCCCAGTAAGGGTACCTTTACATTGTACATGGCAATAAAATAGAACAAATGAAACAATGTGTCCATGATTTCACTGCAACCAGCATATTGCAAGTGAACGTGCATGCAATGTTGCGACTTGTAACGGTACCCTTAGTGACACATCTCTAGAATAGGGGTTTCTACATCATGCTGAAGTCAGATAACGTGACAAACTTCCATTTTACCCCCATCAATTTCCATTTTGTTCATTTCTTCGCCTTTTTCTAAGGCTGGCTTCAAACCAAGGTTTTGTGCATCAGGTTCTGTCCGGTTTGAATTGGACAGAACCTGATCTGGTTTTGCCTCCCATGTATCCCTATGGTGCCGGATTGGTCATATTTGGCCATCAGATTTTGTGTATTCTGTGCCTGATCCGGTTTTGTCAGGTTTTTCAGTCCCCAAAATCGGAGCCTGCAGCATTTTTTGTCTCCGATGCAAAAATTGGACAGAACCGTATAGTTTCCCTGATCTGGTTTTTACGGTAGCACTGAGCATTCACAAAATGCTCCTTCAGCACCATGGACAGTGGCTCCCCCCATTATAGCCCCTGGAGAAGAAATTCACAATGCTTTTCAATGGAGAAATGAAAGAAACAAATCCTGTTAAAAACAGGATCAGGGTGCTTATTTGCCATCTGGTTCAACCCATCAGGTTTTGTCAGTCCTGTGGAGCTTATCCTGCAAAGAACAGGATCCACCCCTACAGACAAAAACCGTGTCTGGCCAACAACTATCCTGCATATGAGGTCCCTTTTTAATACCTTAAAGGGAACATGACCCCTAAAAATCACCCCCATCCTATAAATACTTGTCCCTGCACCTTCCTATAAGGTTTCTAGATATCCCTCTGTCCTATTTGAGTGTTTGCAAAGTTGAATAGGGTTTATTACCTTACAAATGCGCAGCTTCTGCTGCCCTGAGGATTCCCAGTGGGTGTCTCCCCTGCCTCCTTTTTGCAGCCTCCTCAGTTTTTCACGCTCCAATGGGCGTGTAAATGAATGTAGATGATCCTGTCTCGGATCGATGGGCGAGCTTGCCAGTATGACGCAAATCGTGTCATTTCAGGCACTGCTGACTTCGACGCACCTCAAGCTGTGCATGCGTGAGATATACTTTACTGCAGCTCATCACATGGGACCCCATTGGGGCGTGAAAAACTGGGGAGGCGGCAAAAAGTAGGCAGAGGGACACCCACTGCAACTCCTCAGGGCAGCAGAAGCCTCATATTTGTAAGGTAATAAATCGTATTATTCAACTTTGCAAAAACTCAAATAGGACAGAGAGGGATAGCTAGAAACCTTATAGGAAGGTGCAGAGACAAGTATTTATAGCATGCGGGGTGATTTTTAGGGGTGAGGTTCCCTTTAACATCCATTTTCTTGAGCAAAGAAACATGCTGAAGATGTCGGGCAGAGGCCCATTTCCTTCTCCCTATTAAGAATGTACACATGCTTATCCTAGTGTGCCAGCTGGTGGTTTGGGTGGGATGGCTTCTGATAAATGCTTTATTGGCCAGTTATATCTGGTGTGTGGCCACTTCTTATCTCACAGTATTGTGTAACTAAATGGTGGGTAAAATGACTTGTGCAGTGGATTGGCTTTTTTTCCATTGCTAACATTAACGGCTACATTTATATTGTTAGCTTACTGGGCCTTCAGTTTTTCTCCTTTCATTTCCTAACCTTTTTTTTTTTTTTTTTAGTTACTAAACCCTGCACTAAATGCCATAACTGCATGTCGACCAAGGTTGTCACTCGTAATCTTTAGCTAATGTTTTTATAGAAGTGTTTTATGTAGATTTCCTAAAATCAAAATGTGTTTTTGCATGTGACTATTAGTGATGCTTTAAGATGACTGATGCTCTACCTGGAGAATGAAGCTGTGGGGGAAATTGAGAAACAATACGGTGACCCTATTATTGAGGAGATGGAGAGGGGGGGGGGGGAAGTAAACTGGTAAAGTGTTGCTCATCTGGGGCGTTGTATCTTTGGAATTCCACCTGCTGGCTCATGGCGGGGGAAACTGAAGATGGGCTGTGCAGATGGAAAAGGGTCCCTTGTTACAAGGAATCAGAATGAGGGTTCTTGTATTCAGACAACATGTTTTAACGCCATATTGGCATCTTTCAATTCAAAAAAACTGACATCTGGCAGCAAGAGACTCTTCCATCCACAAAGCTTATCTTCAGTGCATTTATTTCATAGGGTACCTAGTAATTTTCTGGTCATCATAATGGGAGACCCAGACAATGGGGTTTAGGGCTCTGCCCTCCGGAGGTCACACTAGGTACTACAAGTTTGTAGACACCGCCTCCTCCGCTTATAAACCCCCACCGTAGGAGACATCCTCAGTTTTAAACTTGGTGTGCTCGGAGGATCACGCTTTGCTTGCACTTCACTGCATTCTCACAACTTACGTGATGGCGTCTGAAGACAAGGTAAAATGGTCCCCGTCGGGGACCCTCGACAGTCTCCCCGCTCACCCTTTGTGGAACACGCAGGTGGAGGTATCGGAGGGCAAAATGCCTGGACACTCTGTGTTCTCCCGGTACGCTGTCGCACTCCCTTTTCCATCCCTTCCTGGGGGCTCTGGAGAATGGGAGTTGGGAGCCTTGCACAGCTCCGCTCCGTCCGAGGCCTCCCTAAATGGTGCTTACAGACCGGACTGGAGCCAGCCCAGTCCGAGGCCTCCCATTATGGTGCTTACACTCCGGACTGGTGCTGCACCCCCGTCCGAGGCCTCCCTAAATGGTGCTTACAGACCGGACAGGCACTGAGGCCCGTGCGTCTCCTGTGTGCCTGGGGGTAGTGTCGGTCACTTTATGTGTCCTGACACTCAGACCGCGCGTACCCTCGGGTCCGCGGTTCTGTCGGTGTACCCTGTGCTGGGGTCACCCTGGCTGACCGCCCTGTGTACCACAGGGGCTGCGGCTGTGGACTGCAGGTGTTTGTATATACTGACAGTCTGTGTGTGTATGTTGTATTCACACTTTCCCGCGCTGCGGGCTCTAGTCACCTCCATTAATGAGGCTGCCTGGAGGATGGGAAGCAGCCCTTGCGGTGACGTCACCGATGGGCGTGTGTGTGTGCTTCCCGCGTGTTCTCGGCGCCGCCCACGACTGTGCTCTCGGCGGCCATCTTCTCCCTCACTTCCCGGCTGGGATCTATCGGACAGCACGTGGCTGCACTTCAGGGGAGACCGGAACTCGCGGAGGTCACACACACACACCGCTTCCTCCTACCGCTTTACTGCGGTCGGTAAGCCACCGGGATTCCCGGTTTGTTTTGTGAACTGCAAATTGGCTTATATTCCCCCCACTGTGGCGATGTCCTCAGTTGGAAAGCATGCTGCTAAGGCGGCGGTGGTCACCATTACCTGTGCTACGTGCAACGGGACACTGGTGGAGGGGTCTTGCAATAACTGTGGACGCCCAGAGACCCGGACTGCCACTACTGAGTCTGCAAATCCGGGATTATACCCTGAGGTTCAGGTGATCCCAGGGCCATGGGAAACGCAGAATAGGATCAATGAATCCCTGCTGTC
Organism: Allobates femoralis; assembly: GCA_033576535.1. Taxonomy (NCBI): domain Eukaryota; kingdom Metazoa; phylum Chordata; class Amphibia; order Anura; family Aromobatidae; genus Allobates; species Allobates femoralis. Next base: position 114,181,054 of record JARQOC010000002.1, read on the forward strand.
CCAGATGTCCTCCATGTCGCAATCCCTGGAGGCACTTCATAGGAGACTGGAAAACCCAGCTACTCCTCCCAGTTACCCCCGGGCGGCTCTTACTTCTACTGTGAGACCCCCTAAGCGAGCGCGTGAGGCTTCTCCCGAGCTCCAGGCTCCTTCTGAGGAGGAGCGTTCCTCTGATGGTGAGGAAGATGATGGGGGTTCTACTCTCGGGTCTATGTCTGAACCTCCAGATGGGGTGGAGGATCTGGTGTCCTCCATCAATGAGACATTACGTCTTGTCACCCCTCCTGAGGAGGTGACTGTACACCCCAAGGAGGTCTATCAATGGCTGCGGCCGGAGGCTAGACCAAGTGGATCCTTCATGGACCACACTAATTTTGGAAGGGTGATTAGAGCACCCAGGTTACATCCTGGGCGGCGTTATGTCCGTAAACCAAGGACAATCGCTTTCCCTTTCCCCAGGAGGTGCTTCAGGAATGGTCGCAGTCTCCAAAGGTGGACGCTTCCATGACCAGAATTGCTGCACGCTCCCTTTTCTCTGCCTCTGATAGCTCCTCATTGAAGGATGCTACTGATAGACAGGTCGAGCAACTCGCCAAGTCTTCCTATGAGGCTGTGGGGTCTTCCTTTGCCCCTAATTTTGCCGCGGTCTGGACCCTACAAGCGATTACCACCTGCTTGGATGGTATCACTGACCTAGCTAGGTCCAGTCCGGAGGTCCTGGCGCTTACCGACAGAGCAAAGGCTTATGCGGATTACGCCAGGACGGCAACTTTGGAAACTGCCACTCGCTCTGCGGTGGCCTCTGCCAATGCAATTGCGATCCGCAGGCTGTTGTGGCTGCGTCTTTGGGACTCAGATGCCACATCTAAGAAGATTTTGCAGAATCTTCCATTCGCTGGTGACAGGCTTTTTGGCACCGAGCTGGACAAATTGATAAAGGATTCTGCTGAGTCTAAGATCCCGCAGAATAAGCCTAAGCCACGGTACACCGTGAAAAGGAACCCTAAGCAGTGGTCCTTTCGCTCCAGCTCACAGTCATCAACGACGTCCGCTCGCTCGGACCGAGGGGGCAAGCCTGCTACTCAGTGGCGTTCCAAGAGTCGTCAGAAGAAGCCGGCGGGGGCAGCGGATGCCACCCCCAAGCCCGCCTCGACATGACTCGCTCTCTCGTCCTGCCTCCCCACAGGTGGGGGGACGCCTGTCTCGATTTCAGGACAGGTGGCTCCTTCACGTTCAAGACCAGTCGGTTCGAGACGTAGTCTCACGAGGTTACAGGATAGAGCTGACGTCAAAACCAATACCCCGATTCCATCGGTCGGTTCCATCTCCAGAAAAGGCTCAGGCTTTTCACCTGGTGTTGGAGGGGCTCCGCAGAGACGGAGTGGTGGTCCCAGTGCCCACGGAAGAGAGGTTCAGGGGTTTTTACTCCAACCTCTTTATTGTCCCAAAGAAGGACGGCTCTTTTCGCCCGGTTTTGGACCTCAAGTTGTTCAACCGTCACGTGTTGGTTCGGAAGTTCCGCATGGAATCCCTGCGCTCCGTGATCGCGGCTGTGTCGCAGGGAGACTTCCTAGCGTCCATCGATATCAGGGACGCTTACCTTCACGTGCCCATTGCACCAGCTCATCAGCGCTGGTTGAGATTCGCAGTGGGGGAAGAGCACTTCCAATTTGTGGCACTGCCATTCGGGCTAGCCTCGGCACCGCGGGTGTTCACAAAGGTGATGGCCTCCATGATGGCTCTCCTGCATGTGCAGGGACACGCCGTCATACCCTATTTGGACGACCTGCTGGTCAGGGCGCCATCGGAAGACCTTTGTCGGGTGAGCCTGGAGGTGACCATGAAGTCTCTGGAACAGTTCGGGTGGCTTCTCAACATTCAAAAGTCGACCCTGGTTCCGACCCAGTCATTGACGTATCTGGGCATGGACTTCCACACGGACTCAGCCCTGGTGTCCCTACCTCAAGCCAAACAGTTAGCGATCCAATCAGGAGTGCAGAATGTCCTCCTGTCACCACATCATCCCTACGGGTATTGATGAGACTGGTGGGACGCATGGTAGCGGCGATAGAGGCGGTGCCGTTCGCACAGTTTCGCCTCCGTCCTCTCCAGCTGGAGATTCTTCACAGATGGGACAAGAGGACGATCTCGCTGAATCGGCTGGTGACGCTGTCACAACCGACCAGGGACTCCCTCACAGTGGTGGCTCCAGCCACGTCACCTGTCACGAGGCCGGTCCTTCCTAAAACCGTCATGGTTAGTGGTGACCACCGACGCCAGTCTGAAGGGCTGGGGTGCTGTGTTCTTGCACCACAGGGCTCAAGGCCTCTGGACTCAGTCGGAGTCGGCATTGCAGATCAACGTGCTGGAGATCAAGGCGGTCTATCTGGCGCTCCTGGCGTTTCAGAAATTCCTGTCAGGACAACCCATTCGGGTGCAGTCCGACAATGCGACGGCCGTCGCCTACATAAATCATCAGGGAGGGACCAGAAGTGCTCAGGCCCTCGCCGAAGTCCACCGCATTCTAGCTTGGGTGGAGGAAAACGGCTGCCTGATCTCCGCAGTTCACATCCCAGGGGTCGAGAACTGGGAGGCCGACTACCTGAGCCGACAGGGGATGGACGCCGGAGAGTGGTCTCTACATCCAGACGTCTTCCGGGACATCTGCGGCAGATAAGGGAACTCCGGACGTGGATCTGATGGCCTCACGGCTGAATCATCAGGTGCCCCAATACATGGCAAGATCGTGGGATCCTCAGTCTCTGGGGGCGGATGCCCTGATCCTGAGTTGGTCCAGCTTCCAGCTGCCATATGTGTTCCCGCCTCTGGCTCTGATTCCCAGGGTTCTGTGGAAAATCAGGACGGAATGCAGAGTAGCCATTCTAGTGGCTCCAGATTGGCCCAGGAGGTCCTGGTACCCGGACCTGTGGCAACTGTCAGGCGGACACCGGTGGGCTCTTCCAGAACGCGCAGATCTACTCGCGCAAGGCCCATTCTTCCACCTCAATTCCAGGGCCCTCAGATTGACTGCATGGCTCTTGAGGCCTGGCTGCTGACATCCAGGGGCTTCTCTCCTACAGTGGTTGCCACTATGAATAGGGCTAGGAAACCTGTTTCCAGGAAGATATACCACAGAACGTGGAAAATCTTTTTTTCCTGGTGTGCCTCTGGTGGACGCTCACCGTGGCCATTGTCCATCCCGACATTGTTGGCCTTCCTACAGTCGGGGTTGGAGTTGGGATTATCCCTTGGCTCTCTGAAAGGTCAAGTATCAGAACTTTCAGTGCTGTTTGACAGGCGCTTGGCGCTCCTCCCGAAGGTCCGTCAGTTTCTGCAGGGGGTGTCTCGGGTGGTTCCGCCTTATAGGCGACCTCTGGACCCTTGGGACCTCAACATGGTCCTGGCGACTCTGCAGAAACCGCCGTTTGAGCCACTGAGAGACATCTCTCTCTCTCGTCTGTCCCAGAAAGTGGTCTTTCTGGTGGCAATTACGTCTCTGAGAAGGGTCTCAGAATTGGCTGCACTTTCGTGCAAGTCACCCTTTCTGGTGGTTCACCAAGACAAGGTGGTGTTGCGCCCACGGCCTGAATTCTTGCCGAAGGTGGTTTCAATGTTTCACCTAAACCAGGAGATTGTTCTCCCATCATTTTGCCCCGCTCCCGTTCATCAGGTTGAGCGCGACCTTCATACTCTGGATCTCGTGAGGGCTGTACGCATTTATGTGTCCAGGACCGCCTCCTTTAGGAGTTCGGATTCCTTATTTGTCCTCACGATGGGTCGCTGTAAGGGGTCCGCGGCTTCGAAGTCGACCTTGGCCAGATGGATCAAGGCTCCCATTCAGGAGGCTTACCGGTCTTCTGGTTTGCCTCTCCCGGTGGGTTTGAAGGCACACTCTACTAGAGCTGTAGGTGCCTCCTGGGCCTTGCGACATCGAGCGTCTGCTCTACAGGTGTGTCAGGCGGCCACTTGGTCCAGCCTGCACACTTTCTCTAAGCACTATATGGTGCATGCCCATGCCTCTGCGGATGCGAGTTTGGGCAGGCGGGTTCTCCAGGCGGCGGTTGCCCACCTTTAAAGGGAACCATGTGTTATCAGTCTTGTTGAGGAACTCTTCCCGCCCTGGGGTATTGCTTTAGGACATCCCCATTGTCTGGGTCTCCCATTATGATGACCAGAAAAAAGAGAATTTTGTTTACGTACCGTAAATTCTTTTTCTTTAATCATCAATGGGAGACCCAGCACCCACCCAGTTGTTCCGTTGCATGTTTTGCATTTGATCTGTTCTCTGTTGAGACAGTGTTTTCCGGGTTGTTACACCGTCTGTGCACGGCATTCTTCCCGATGTTTCGGGTGTGGTTTATTTTCTCCTCGCAGCTTATGGACTAAACTGAGGATGTCTCCTACGGTGGGGGTTTATAAGCGGAGGAGGCGGTGTCTACAAACTTGTAGTACCTAGTGTGACCTCCGGAGGGCAGAGCCCTAAACCCATTGTCTGGGTCTCCCATTGATGATTAAAGAAAAAAGAATTTACGGTACGTAAACAAAATTCTCTTTTTTAGGTACTTTGCTTGGTTCTCGATTACCCCCCATTACAAGGTAATGGTTTAAAATGATCTCACCAGGTTTGCTTTCTAATATGAAGAAAGCAAACAAAAAAACCTGGGGCTAGAGACCCTGACTTCAGTGCTGTCACTAAGCGTTTTTTTTTTTTTTTTTTTCCCCTCTCCTTCGAAGTAATTAATCAGCGTTGCTAGTCCTCACTGTTGCGTAGGGCAGTGTTTCCCAACTCCAGTCCTCAAGGCACACCAACAGGTCATGTTTTCAGGATTTCCTTATTACACAGATGATGGAATTATCCCCTGTGCAAGTGATTAAATTATCACCTATGCAATCCTAAGGAAATCCTGAAAACATGACCTGTTGGTGTGCCTTGAGGACTGGAGTTGGGAAACAATGGTGTAAGGGAGGGAGCAAAGGTGTAAAATACCGAACATCCCATTGCACCCATGCCATTCAGGAGGTGGCTGGTCATTTTAAGGCATAATCCCATCTCCGAAAGTGATGGCACAGCCTGTTGATCTGGGATCTGGGGTGTGGGAGAATGGGGCCTCTCCTGGTCACCGGCTGTGTGGAGGAGCTGCAGCACATGGCTCTCATCAGGTGGGGCTGGCTACATTCACTTCACAGCTGGTGGGCTTGGATGCAATTCTATGTAGTGCTGTGATGGAGAGGTGGATATGCTATATTATACAATTGAGAAAAAAAAAATAATTATGGTTGTGTGCAAATATAAGAATTGCCTTTTAGGTTTGTTTAATTTTATGCAATTTGGCTAAAAACAAAAACTTGCAATTCTTTGGGAATTGTAAAAACTCTATAGAATTATGTTATTGCTGACTGCAATCTCTCATTTGAGCTCATTCTAAAGAAGTTTGTTCTAAATCGGCTGAGAAGGAAGGAGGACTGGGCTACAGGTACATGTAGTGCGAGCGGCAGGACAGCTGCTTTTGCAGCTTACATTTGTCTTATGCATCAGAAAGGAGCATACCTCAACCATATCCATACCCCATTTATGTGACGGAGGCAGAGTTCTTTATAGTCTCTTTACACTACAATATTGTGATTTGAAAGTTCCTAGGAAATCGTCTTCATGATATTGCAATGTAATCAGGCTGCGGATGAATGGGCAAATTGCTTGTCTGTCATGTGACACTACCTTTTGTGCTGTTCAAAATATCCTTGTTCTTGGCAGCACATTACTCTGTAAGCAAAACCTGTGCTGTGGAGAAGAATCTATTACAGATCATTCAGTGTGCAAAGTTCGAAGCAGCCAATAAAACAACCATCAGCAAAATAGTGGTTATTTAGTGTCACCTGTAGTTTTGTGGCAATGAACATTTTCTGGTATACTTGATATCATGGTTTGTATTTATCTATTAAATGGGATTTATAGGTAATGGATGTTTGACCATTAAGGTTATAAATCAGAAAATCCTCTTAATCTCTGAAGTGTGAATGCCCAGAGTTATGCTAATGGCATCTTGACCAGCTGGTATTTTGTTGATGTTGTGCTCCATAGGGTCTGCCAGTCCGCTATACAGTTGACTTTTAGTGTGCATGAGGCTTACCAAAAAGAGGGAAAGCAATGATTGACTTATTTATTTTTCCCCAATTGTTTTTTTTTCTAGGTGATGAACAGACTAAAGAAGCACTGCAGGATGTGGAAGATGAAACTCAGTGAGACCTTTAAAAGCCAAGAAGAGACCCTCTCTAACCAACTGCCCCTTCCCTCCAAATATCCCGTCTCACTCTGAGGACCATCAAAATTTGACTTTTACACTGGTTCTCAGGATTTAGGTTCCTGCCCAATTGGGTGTATCATTTTTACACAGTTTAAGAATTCTTAAAGGCAAGAGTGAATGACTGTGGATTTTGCTGCTGCCAGCCATCCTAGGTTCTTTAAGACACTAACAGGACTGCATAGAGGCTTTTTCAGCATTAGATTGTCTCCGTGCCATCCAGCACTATAACCTCTTAGAAACCCGTAGAATGAAGACGTTACTCTTTAGGGCAGACCAGAGTCAATCGCACTGTAGAATTTGTGTGGTGGCTTTTTTTCTTTTTCTTTTTTTGTTTTTAAATGTTTTGAAACTGAATTAAATTCTATTGTTTAAAATGTGGTTAGAGCTTGACGTCGCAGATTGCTTCAGAATGTCCTTGTAGTGGTTTTGCTGTAAAAGTGTTTTCAAACTGTGCAAAAATGTTGCTGAAAACTCTGGTGCTGGTATCACGTCACAATCCGTGTTTATTCATTCTTGCCTCCTTTTTACTTTTCCCTCCTCGGAGCAGGTTAGCATTGGAGCCGGTGTCGAATAGCCTGCATGCGTGTTAAAAATATTTTTGTTTTTCTATCTTCCACTCCCACCCCTCTTTCCCTCCTCCGCCCTTTTTTCTCTTGCTCAACCTATCTTTCGTTCAGTATGTGTAACTTGAAGCTAATTTGTACTACTGGATATCTGACTGGAGCCACAGATACAGAATCTGTCATTGTTCTTACTGAAACACAGCATGGAATTAACATTAAACTTAAATAAACAAAACCTAAATTAAAAATGCCAAATATTACTCACTTGACCTCTTCTTGTCTGTGTAAGGATATTATATTGGTAGTCAAAGTAGCCTTTAAGGACCAGCTTTCTGTCCACTAGTAGGATACAAAAATTGCCGTTTAAATTGGCCCGGTCACCTGAATAAATAAAGGCAGCAATTGTGTGGCTGAAGCCATTGCTCCTTATGATACGGTGATGTCAGTGAGGCTGACCCGGTGCACTGATGTCACTAGCACTTTTGCACAAGATTGCAGTGTTATAATGGTCCATACTCTGCTGTGTGCAGGAGCTGGGTCTACGTCCACAATACTACTCCGAAGACTAGTCTTGTGTGTGGCTGTGTCATTAGCTAGACATAAACTGGAGGTACATACTCTGCTTGCTATATGGGTATTTAAATTTTCTTGAGGATTTGCCAAAACCTGTAATTTTATTGAAGTTTTGAGTTTGTCGGAATGGGGTACTATTGGTCAGTAAAATAATGGTTTAGCTTTTAGTCTCAATGGTGTGTTTTTATTTTTATTTTTTTCTTTGCAAGAGAAAATGTTGCCCAAGTGTAATTGGCTTCATTAAAATAAAGGCATCCGTATAAAGTGACCATTTTACCTTATTTTGTTCATACACCTTAATGTGTCTTTGTACAGTGCAGATATCAGCTCTTAGGCTACACTTCAGGTTTACATACATTCAATGTGCAAAGATATAAAAATTGTTGTGCCAAACCTGATAGAAGGGCTGATGAGTAAAATTTTCAATTTAAACATATATTTTTTTTTTTACTCTTAAGCTTTTATCATGGCAATGTCAACTATTACTCTCCCAGTATCAAGCTGCGTCGTCTCTGCTGCTCTAGGTATTGTGTACAGGTTTCAGCAGTGAAGTCGTGTCAGTAGCGCTGCAGTCAATCAGTTTGGAAAGTCGCTAAATCCAGTGGTTGTGTGCAGGCTCCATCTGTGATGTCACATCGACTGCAGCCAATCATCGAAGAGGCAATGGAGAGACAAACGGCACTTTTAAAGGTCGACCCTGAGAAAATAAAGGCCAGCAAGTGTGCATGTCCTGTGCCATCAGATCTCTAAATCCTATGTGCTAGGGTTTAAAGGGGTTGTCTCTGCTTTTCATAAAATCTCGGTGTATATCTAGGCTGCAGAATGCTGACCGTTTGTAATTTACCTCTTGTCAGCATTTTGCAGGGTTTCCTAGATAACACTGATGAGCCTCTGAAGAGAATGACCAAGGGAGCATGTTTACTTTGGAGCCTGCATGTAAATGAAGAACTGGACGTCTACCTACTCTTAAGGGCCTGTCACACGTGTCAATATCGCCCGCAATATCGCTCATGCGTCACAAATTATTAATCGCCTGAGCGATGTGGAATTATCGCAGGTAAGATGTCACACGCGTCAATATGACCCAGCGATGCGGTGATGTCGCCATCTTGCGAGCGATTTTATTTAGTCGCTTGTACGTTGTCAAAATAGAAAATAAATCGCTGAGTTTAGTGTCACACGCAGCGATGCACAAGTTCTACTGAGCGATGAGCGACAGGTTTTACATCTGGCAGTGAAACCTGCGATCGGGGATCAGCGACATGTCGCTGGTTGCATCGCTTGGTCACACGCTTCAATGTCGCTCCTGCGTCACTTTTATGTCGCTCGAGCGACTGAAAATCCGTGACGTACGAGCGACATTGACAGCGATATTGACGCGTGTGACATCCCCTTAAGCCCTCCCCTATAGCAACAAGCCCTCCCTTGACCACAGCAAAACCACCCCATGTCTAGCTCCCCCTCCTCACAGCCAGACGCGGTTTAGTGGTGACCTATGCAAAGTCTGCAATGAAGAGGGAATATCATGAAATCACGGCAGCTTCGTGAATGAATAACTCTATGCAGTGATCGTTATCAGAGTGATTTCTTCCCCTTCACAGTCCCGGGCTGTCTGTGGTGGTGCTCGGCTCTGTATCTGCCACTGACTGTGAAGGAGAACGTGCTGTGTGAGTTCCCACTGATGTGGTCACGGTGTCTGCTTTTTTTCAGTATTCACAAGGGTCGGCACTGTCAGTGATGCAATCTCGAGACACTCTGCTAAAGCCTCTCCTGTGTGAATGAGACAGCTCTGTGTCAGTGATGTCTTCACACAGGAGCAGCATTGGCACAGTGTCTCAGACAGTGCTGCCACCTGTGAAGGAGTTAACCCTCCTTCACATTAATAACACAAATACTGATTGGACCAGCCTGTCCAAGCAGCAATAGGAAGTGTTAGGGGGTGCATGTATGGAGATGCTGCCGCTCACACAAAAATAAACTAGAACTTACCCGTCCGCTGCTCTCTCTCCCTCTGCAACAGTGATGTCTTGCTGTGTGTTCCGGTCTTCAGTCATGTGACCGGGGCTCACAGTGATGTCCTCACAGACAGCCCGGGACAGTGAAGGGGAAGAAATCCCTGCAGTGAGTTATTCATTGTATTCACAGAGCTGCCGTGACTTCATGAGGATTTTCCCTTCTCACTGTAGACTTTACATCACGGGTTCCCAAACTCCAGTCCTCACGGCCCCAAACAGATCATGGTTTCAGGATATCTTTAGTGTTGCACAGGTGATGCCTTAATGATGAGTCCTTCACCTGTGCAATTCTAAAGAAATCCTGAAAACATGATCTGTTGGGGGCTGTGAGGACTGCAGTTTGGGGAAACACCGCTTTATATAGATGGTGGTTTTGTGGTGCCTGGCTGGGGAGGAGGGGCAGCTAGAGATGGGGTGGTTCTGCTAGGTCTAGGGGAAATAGGATGGCTTGTTGGTTGTGTGGGGCGTGCTTGTAGAAGAGTACATGGAAATGACCAGTTTTCCATTTGCATGCAGGCTCCAAAGCAAATGCCCCCTGGCCTCTCTCTTCAGATGCAAATCAGTGATATCTAGAAAGCCCTGCAAAATATTGACAGGCGGTAAATTACCAACTGTCAGCATTCTGCAGCCTAGATGCACACAGATTTTATGAAAAGCCTGGACAGCCCCTTTAAGGTACAAATTGTGCTTTACTCAGATAGTAGGTTAGAACAAGTGATCGATTTTGAAATAACAGGTGCCTAGTTCACCCCAATATGACAAGATTGACTGCCCATCAGTTTTCTGAATTTCAGTTACTTCCTGAAAGATTATAGACTGTAGATGCTTCTGTAATTGAGAACTGAAGAGTACCATAGGTGAAGCTTTGCATCTTCTGGTTTATTTAAGAATGTTTAAGTCCTATCTAACATAGCTGCGAAATTAGATTCAGAAACTTTTTACTTATTCTATAGCGATTACAAAAACTAATGGTTTACAGACATGAGTGTGCAGGTATTCAGCACTTTGTGTGGCGCAGGTTGATCTAAGTTTTATGACGGCATCTGCACAATGTTAATGTTTCTCCATCTCTAATGTGTTCTTCTGAGGGCCCATCATTGGCAGCTAGTAGCATCTGTTCCTTAGTTTATAGAAATAATGTAAAAGCAAAATCTTGTCATTTTCCCATTGGGCAGGAAGGATCCATACAGCCTCATTTTAGACCTCCCAAGTCCGGATACAGGACACTGAACAGTCTCTTGTTAAAGATTATGTTAATATTACAGCCATCAAATTTCCAGCCGAGTGTGGAGAAGTCTGCCGTTTCCACCCATTGTTTTTCAGAGTTTTTCACTCATATTGCCTGTGCTGTTCAAGAGGAAAACAAATAAGTATGGCTGGATCAGGGCATACAGAATAGGATATGAATAATGATGGTCCTCAAAAAAAAAAAAAATCCATCAATAGCCAGTAATTACAGAGCAGGTTTAATTTTTTGTTAGGCTTAAGAATTTCTAGGGAATGTCATCATAATCGTATTCCTGCATCCTTTAAACACTTTTTTTCTTAAACTTGAGAATTTGTAGAATTTTTTTTTTTTTTTTTTTTTTTGGCATTGTGACATTCCCACTCCTCAAAAAGAAAAACGAACATCTTTTCTCCCAAACCTAAATGCACCCTCCCTCTCTTTCTGAGCCCCAATGTGCCTATCCCGTAGTGAGTGGCCATATATGTGGCATTATTGTAGTGAAGAGAACCCAATTAACAATTTATGGAGTGCGTGTCCCTGGAAGCACAAGTGGGGAACAAATGTCCCTGTGGCATCCTATGAGTAATCTCACACTCCTTTTGTCTCCTAAAAGCATCCTGTCAAAGTAGATACAGACTATTTAATACTTACTCATTAGCCATGTTAATTAGCAGGGGCTATATTCTTTAGCCCTTAGGGTGTGTTTTGCAGGCTCCAGGATCTACCCTCTGTCTGTGCAGCTTCTGCTGTGATGTGCAGCTGAAGGCAGGACTAATGATTTGCATTCTGTGAGTGACAGAGGGGGAGGGCAAAGCTTGCACAAGCAAAGCAGCAGAGAGAGAGGGTGAACCTGCAAAACAACACGCCCTAAGGGCTAAAGACTATAGCCCCTGCTAATTATAATGCCTAATGAGTATTAAAACATTTTTATCTACTTTGACAGGATGCTTTAAGGAGACAAAAGGAGTGTGAGAATAGTGATAAGATGCTGCACTTACATGTTTTTGTAGCTTAGGTGGCTTTTTGGAGGTGACGGGATCCCTTTAATTCACCGAAAGGTGCAGCTTGTACACTGGGGTCACTTGGAATTTGTCTGCTTTTTGGCACATCAAGGGCTCTGCGAATGCAAGTGTCTGAAAATTAAATGGCATTAATTTCTTTGAGTTTTGCATGTGACCAAAATATCACCTGATGAGGTGATCACATGATAATGGTGATTTTAATATATCACCGGTGCACTGTATTGATCAATTAAGTACTAATCACTGTATATACAGTGATTTATTTTATGTATTGACTGCACATAGGACATACTATTTGGAGGGCTAAATTTGGCATTAAGTACATAACACATTCTATCAAATGTTTACGTAGACTTTTGTCTTAATCACATGTATTGGAGTAAATGTATAAAAAGTGTGACTTTCACTATTCACATTGTGCTTGACAAAGGCCATTGTGGGCCGAAACGTTGCACCACCGTGGGCTCTATTAAATTGTGTCCCTTTTGAATTTATTTATTTATTTATTTTTTATGTGCTGCCTGGTTTTTTGATTGTGACCAAAATTAGTTATAAATTTTGTGAATCACCTGTAGGTTAAAAAAAAAAATGCTCTGTACACCTAGATGAAATTCTTGAGCTGCCTTGTTTCCAGCAAATGTGATATGATGCAAAAATCAAAGAGCGCTCTCCTGCCTAAGCCCTGCCATGTTGCCAAACAGCTGGTTTATTTTACCACATAACGCGGTATCGTTGCTAGAAAGTGCGTAACAAATTATAGGGTCTGTTTTCCCCTATTATCCACTGGGATACGGACAGATTTGGGGCTAAAACAATTTACCGTGAAAGGTTGTGACATTTTTACAAATGCAAAAAATATTGACCTAAACTTTCCAATAACAAACTACAAGGTGTCAGGAAAAATAAAATAATCAAGTAATATATGGTGGGCAATCAGCGGAAAACAGGTTGGTGCTCAATGGTATCAGAAAATATCCAATAAGGGGCCTTTCACACTTGCGGTTTTTTCCTGGTTTGGAAGATCAGGAAAACACCTGATTCTTACAGGATTTATTTTTTTTGCCCATTCTCTTTAATGATTTCAGTAAAAACATGAAGCAACAAGATTCTACCTGACAAAATGAAAGTGAATGGGCAAAATACAGTAAGAATCGGGTCTTACCTGATCTTCCAAATCAGGAAAAAAACGCAAGTGTGAAAGGCCCCTAAGAATAATACCATGGCACAGCACTAAAGTCCAACATAAAAGTTTATTGTTAACATCTGAGGTCTCTAATCATACAGGTGCATCTCAATTAATTAGAATATCATCAAATAGATAATTTCAGTAATTCAGTACAGAAAGTTGATTTGCTCTCAGTGGGAGAAATAAAATAATCTTGGTTGTGATACCTTTTAATGACTAACAAAAATATAAGTGATGCGAGCTTTTGAGACTTCTCGTGTCTTTTAATATTTTGTCATGCTATCACTGATGAAGAGATGTGAGAAGTCTTGAAAGCTAGCCTTGTAACCACTTTTTTTATTTTCGTTAGCCATTAAAAGGTATCACAACTACAAGATTATTATTTAGTGGGAGAAACAAATCTTTTTTTTTTCCAACTGGCTAACACCGCTACTAAACCTTTTTTCCCTTTCTAATACATAAAGTGAAACACTTATTATTGGGTCATTAGAGAGATCTTTTTCAAGTGTTTTTTTTTTTCTGTGAATGTTCATTATTGTTTACAGCCAATGAAAACCCAAAGGGTCATTACTATCCCAAATTTGAATAAGCAACACAGGCTTACAAACCGTTTATAATGGTCCCTTAGTCTGGTTCAGTAGACTACACAGTCATGGGGAGGACTGCTGACTTGACAGATGTCCAGAAGCAAGTCATTGACACACTACACAAGGAGGGTAAACCACAAATGGTAATTGGCGTCAAGGTCCCAGAGTCTGGATGAAGAGTGGAGAGGCCACAATCCAAGCTGGTTGAGGTCTAGTGTGAAGTTTCCACAATCAGTGAAGGTTTGGGAGCCATGTCATCTACTGGTGAAAGTCCACTGTGTTTTATCAAGGCCAAAGTCAGCCCTGCCGTCTACCAGGAAATTTTAGAGCATTTCATGCTTTCCTCTGCAGACAAGCTTTTAAGAGATGGAGATTTTATTTTCCAGCAGAACTTGGCCCCTATCCACGCTGCCAAAAGTGCCAATACCAGTTTTACTAACCACAGTATCACTGTGCTTGATTGTCCAGCAAACTCACCTGGGCTAAACCCCATAGAGAATCTATAGGTTATTGTTAGAGGAAGATGAGACACCAGATCCAAAAATGTAGATGAGCTGAAGGCTGCTATCAAAGCAACCTGGGCTTCCATAACATCTCAGCAGAGCTCCATGTCACGCCGCATTGATGCAGTAATTAATGCAAAATGAGCCTAGACCAAGTATTCTCAAGTGTATTCCTGTACAGACTTTTCATTAGGCCAACATTTATGAGTGAAAAGTAATTTTTTCAGTTGGTCTTCTATAATCTAATTTTCTGTGATAATGACCTTTGGGTTTTCATTGGCTGTAAGCCATAATCATCAACATTAACATAAACACTTGAAATAGACCACTCTGTTTGTAATGACTCTATATAATATGTGTTTCACTTTATGTATTAAATTACACATTCCCTCTTATTAAGTAAGCAGATTTCGGCTTTAAAGACCAGGTCCCTGATTCATCAAAATGATGAAGCCAGAATTCTGTTGTAAAATGCTAAACTGTAAAAATTTTGCATAATCCGGAGTTATTGAAGAAACAAACATTTTGTAACACTTGGCCTTTTCATTTCCATTTTGTTGCACTCTGTCAAAATGAACACTACATGAGCATAACACCACAACTGGACTAATTGATGACGATCTGTGGCATAGTTTAAAATGGAAATGTAACTTCAGACCCCGACTGTCTTAAGGTTTGTGGTGTGGCACATGCCATTTGTCAGGTGTGCCTGATGCATTAGGGTGTGCGCCTGTTAATGTATGAAGAGCATTAGACCCTCATATTCCCCCTGAAGACCAGCATTTATGCCAGACTTGATTAAGTGGGGCCTAGATGTTTCTGTTTTGAGAATTTAAGTTTAAATTAATAATGTGGTAGTGCATAGAATTAATAGTGATACTGACCTGTCTAAATATGTCATCTGGTGCCACATATTGAGGCATAAAGGTACCGTCACACGCGGCAATATTACTTGCAATTTGCTGGTTGCAGTGAAATCATGGTCACATTGTTCTATTTTGTTGCCGTGTACAAATGTAACAATGTGTCCATGATTTCACTGCAACCAGCAAATTGCCAGTGAAATTGCCCAGCAATATTGCGACGTATGACGGTACCTTTAGAGTTATACAAGAAAGATACCGGTTGTCTAAGAATAACTCCGTTTGTAAGCACCTGCCACACTGCATAATGTGAAAGCTGACGGCGCTCTGATTTCATTACTCACTTGGAAGTACTTACACAAGTCTTGAATAAAACATACGATCCGACTGCACATACAGAAAAGAAGAGCTCGGGATCAAATGCTTTTCCTTCACTTGTCAAAGCCATGAGTTCTTCCGTAAGTCTGGGATCAGTTTCATTGAAGTAAACATCACTCAAAGCTCTTTCCATTTCCTTTATTCAAACACAAGATTTTCTTACATGTGCAGAATAGGTAGAACTATTCCCAAAATACAGTAAATAGCAACTCCACTAAAATATGTGGATCTTTAATCGCAGACCATTTATGCTTTATTTTAAAGGGATTCTTGATTCTCAACTTTTCTTAAAGGGAACCTGTCATGTACTCACTTTTAACATGCAGATATGTGCTTAATCTGCAGGTTAATATTGTTTTGAAAATGTGCCGAAAGTCCTACTACAGGAACGAAATTACTCCTATTCCACTTGGCAGCCTCTGGCTTTCAGTCATGGCACGGATTCAGTCACCGCTTAGTACATAGTGAGTGATGGCTATAACCACACCCCCTAGTGGTTACAATACTATATCAGTAGTGAGCCGGCTGTCAGTCAGTGCCGGGATGTGGTCACAGTTGTCATTCACTAGGTGTTGAGCTGTTACTGAAAGCCGGAGAAAAGAATAATGTTGATTTCACTAAACAGCTTTGGAACACTATTAACCTGCACATTAACCCTATTTGGGGACATGACAGGTTCATGGGTGTACCCAGGATCAAAACTAGGGGGGGGCAAGCCATGGTCGTTCAGGTTGCGCCCGCTTCTCGTACCATCACTGCGCAGCAGCACACGGGCCGCTAAGGGTCCCGTGTGTTTCACTGAGCCTCCTGCTATCCACCGCCGCCCCCCTGCGCATCCTCTTACCACAGTGGTGATGCCGTGTGTTGCACAGTGGAACGAATAAAAAGCAGGAAGCACAACCTACTCCTAGTGTGGACTAGGCGGCACTTCCTGCTTTTATGCGTTCCACTGTGCAACTCTCGGCATCACCGCCTCCTCCTGTGACTTCAGTTTTGGGAAGCTGCGGTGGAACCAGGAGAGATGAGTACAGATTTTTTTTAAGGAGTACACGCTGGCCAGAGGAGTATGGGGGGGGGAAAGGGGTTGGCTCACCGTTGCTGCATTATACTGTATGGAGAATTATGAGGCTGTACTGTGCTATATGGAAGGCTGTACTATACTAAACACAGGACTGTGAGGGTGCATTATACTGTATGGAGGGCTATATGAAGAACTATGGGGATGCATTTTACTATATGGAGTACTATTGATGGTGCATTATACTGTATAGAGGACTATGGATGAATTATACTATATGGAGAATTATGGGGGTGAATTATACTATATGGAGAACTATGAGAGTGCATTATATACTGTATGGAGGTGCATTATAATGTAAGGAGGCATACGAGGCTACATTATACTATATAGAGGATAGTGGGGTTGCATTATGATAATTGGATGACTATGGGGGTACCTTATGAATGGGGGACTATGGGATGCATTATAATACATAGAGGACTATGGGAATACATTGTAATGTATGGAGGAATGTGGGGATGCATTATAATAATTGGAGGACTATGGTGGCAGAGGAGGAGGACCATATAAACCATGATGGGGGACATATTCCAGGAGAAAGGCCATATACAGCAGGATAAGGGACATTAACACATAATGAAGGGGAGAGGGGTCAATTTCAGACTCTTTATAGGATTTAGAATGTTACACGGGGCCCATACATCTGACCAACATGCACGTGGAAGGTGGGGGGCCTAAATTGCGCACCTGTGCCCATCAGACTTGTTACGCCACTGGGGAGCCCTATGGGGGTCGGGGGCTGTATATGACATGGGAGCCCTATGGGGGGCTGTATATGAGATGGAAGTTCCATCTCTCATATACAGCCCCCCCCCCATGTCCCATAGGGCTCCCGTCTCATATACAGCCCCCCTTAGAGCTCCCATATCATATACAGCCCCCTTATAGGGCTCCCATATCATATATAACACCGCCATAGGGCACCCAAATCATATTCAGCCCCTCATAGGGCTCCTGTATCATTTACAGCCCCTCCATAGGGCTCCCATCATGAGAGCCCTATGGGGGGGTTGTATATGATACGGGAGCCCTATGTGGTGGGCTGTATACGATATGGCAGCCTTATGGGGGGGTTGTATATGATATGGGAGTCCCATATCCCACACAGCCCCCCTAATGCCCCATAGGGCTCCCATATCACATATAGCCCCATAGGGCTCCCATGTCATATACAGCCCCCCCCATAGGGCTCCAATAATGGGAGCCCTTTAGGGCTCATATATATGAATGATATAGGAGCCCTATAGGGATGCTGTATATGATATGGGAGCCTATGGGGGGCAGGGGCCAGGGCTGTATATGACATGGGAGTACATGTCATCTTATATACAGCACGCAGCCCCCACATAAGGCTCCCATATACAACCCTCTGGGCTCCCATCACCCCAACCCCCCACACATCACTTTTTTTACATACTTGATCTATTTTTTAACAGTCAGTCGTTCTCTTGATGTCTTGCCTCTGACTCTTCACTCACTCTGTCTTCACTTGTAGCTCGCCTTGAGCTCTTGGCTCCAGCCTCCCTCCTCACCAGACCAGGCCAGCAGTGTCCCCAGAAGGACCCCACTCCAGCTTGCACCGCAGCCGCAGCCTGGGACTCAGCCTCAGCACTCAGTGCAGTCCCCCTGCTGGCCTGCCAGACAGTGCCTGCCGAGCTGATCTGCAGTCGGCAGACACTGTCTGTGTCTGAGGCTGCTGAGGGCGCCCGGAGATGTGATTATCCACCCTGCGCCCTGCCATGCCTGCTGGCTGCTGCAGCTGCCGGCCTGCCGCCGGCCCCCATGTCACTCACGGGCGGCGCACTGTGCCTCTGTGCCGCTGTCATGTCAGTGTGACAGTCACACACAATAGGTGCCAGGTGGGGTCCGCACAGTGCCGCGCTCACCCGGGGTGCCGCTGTCATGTCACAGTCACAGTAGTGACAGTACTACAGTAGGTGCGCTCACCCGGGGCAGCCTATTGGGGGGGGCACCTGCCCCCCCCTGCCCCACGCTGGGTACGCCCATGGACAGGTTCCCTTTGAAGGGAAACCAACCAGCAGGATAT